>JBBPJP010000025.1:0-106274 GCA_038088775.1 Boletus barrowsii | reverse complement strand
TATCCACGGCCACACCGCGGCAATCGCTCTAATCAATGCGCACAACCCCCATATATATATCTGATGCACCGAGGCATAAACACAGAGCCACTATGTTGAATGTGTGCGACGGCCCTTCAAACCATAGATGAAGCAAAACAAAGCGTTCCCAGAGGCTATCAACTGCAATGCCGCCTGCTACACCAATTCAAGTCTCCGTTTGACACGATATAATATGCCCATCGTGAGCTACCACAAGTTGTACCATCATCATATTGTAGACGTCAGCATCCTCGTCGCCATACCCCGAGTTGCCACGATCAAACAGGGAACCAGTTTTTGGGCTGCTCCTCCAGCTACATAACGGGAAGTCTTATTCACTGCTTCTATCATATTATTACACCACTGATGTGATGTCGATGTTGTATAATTGTCGATGGCGGTGATGGTCGCTGGTCAAGTGAACTGTGATGGGAATCCTCCATTTTGGGACGTGTTAGAGGATGGCGGGTCCGAGTGCGCACGGATATACACACACACCCTACCTCTTCCACGTGCGTTTCATTCTGCAGTGTTGGTCGTCGTGATGGCGGCGCATTTGAGATCATACATATGATTTCAAGGCGATGGTACAACCGGGCAAGTGCGCGTGGCCCTGGCGGTGTGGGCATCTTTAGGTTTCGGTGATCAAACTATGTTTCCAGCCACCACTTCTCCGGGTGAAACTTTACCAAAAGGACCCTCTCAACGAGCTAGTATCGCGTTCCTAGGATGCATGTAACGCAGAGCGCAGGTCACTAATAACGGCATCTCTTCTAGTCTCATAGCTGGAAAGCACATGGTTCAGGGACCCATTCTTCAGCGAGAGCGTGGTGTCGTCCTCCCTATTTGCTTCCACACCAGGTACCCCCTAGGAACCAATGTCGTCGTTGAAACTTTCTTTTATTATCGCCGACGTTTGATCTCTTGGCATTCGATCAAGACAGAAAGCAAAAGGAAAGAGGTAAGCAAGCGCAGGGACGACACGCGACACGCCGAAATCTGGATCCAAAGTCTTCCAAATCGCTCGTACAACGGTAGGTGGATCCCAGATCGGTCACCCATCAACATGGCGCGGTTGTGCGAGCGTGGGAGTGATGATGGAAATTTGAACTTGGTGGGAGCAAAGATCTAGGTCTTCAAGTTGTTACCCAAAATGCTACATATATCGACACTTTTTTCTCCCCCTACCCACTGTCTCTGATCCGAGATTGATCCGTCGGACAAAGTTCAAAGGTGGTGCATGTAAATGACAACGAGTGAGGTGCACTTTATCAATGCTGCTTTGCTTTGAAGACCGGTGTGGTGGAATCACAAATGGACAAGTAAGTGACCTTTGAGGCATGTGGTCGACCCATCAGGTTCCCTGGTACTTATCTGTCCAGACTGAGTGTGAGATTATGCCGATTGCTCGGATCCCATACGCACACGTACTATCAGTGTGACAGCCTCCCATCCGAGTCGTGTGTGGGCAGTGGAACCTGCGCTGGACAGGATCGTCTTCGATGATGACGAAACCGGTGCACGCGACCTTGCAGGCCTGCCATTGGAAGCCTGAGTGGTAGCTGTCAGAAAGTATGTGTACAGCCTGAGTGCCACGAAACTTTGCTATTAATATGATGGGGCGAATCCGGCCGGTTAGTAATTGTCATTGAATAATGGGAGAGAACGTCGATCCAAAGATGTGGCCGTCTGGTAAATTGCAAGATGCCTCCTCCCACACATCCCACTGTGCCGCAGCACGGTAACTTGGCATACCACCCCTCTTTAATCATCCGAATCCACCTCCGTAGAGCTCTCCTCCTCAACCCGGTTAACCATTGCCGTCGACCACACTCGCACTGTCCCATCATGGCTCCCCGTCGCAAACATCATCGACTCATCCGTTCCATCGTTCCATCCAATACACGTCATATCCCTAGCCTCGGACATATTCATCGGACGGATGTACCGTAGCAGCGCCGCTGTTTCTCGATCCCAGATGTGCACGTCGCCCGCTGATTGAATCGAAAGGACGCGTGTTAGGAATATTAGTTTAGTTATGGTCACAAAACGGTCACCCACCTTTACCGACACAAAACACAAACTGCTCATCATTACCTCCAAAGTAACACGAGCCCGCGATGGAGGTGGGAACGTTAAGTGCAAAGGAATGCTTGAGGTTCAGTCGTGCCGTTAGTAGGCTTTCCCCGTTCGTTCGCGCTCTGTCTCGCACGATCTCCAGTTTCCAGAGTTGGGGTGGGGCCTGGACATGAGAGGTGGTGAGATATGATATGGATGCACTGTAGGACGAGAATGAGGCGAGCAATGTTAAGCACATACCTGTTCAAATGAGACGAGAACGAAAGGCATCCGCTTCGAGATACTGATATCGCGGACATCATCAAACAACGGTGCTTGACTAAAAATGAAGCTGAGCATAGGCGCTGCTTTATAAAATTGACTAAACGCACCTCTCTTTTGCCTCGTGATCATATTGAACACTGTTTATCTTGGTCAGTAACAAACACAGAGGATCTACACCTTCCTACCGATGATCTTTTTTTTGACTTTGGTCTGGCGCGTCGGCTGTGGCCCGTTCGGAGGCGGTACAGACGGTCCTATGGCTATCAAACGCGAGCAATCTGAAGTCACCGCCACATTGATGAGTCGCACGTGGCCAAAATGGTACACATCCAAGACCTGTGAAGGCGATTATAGGTGATAAATATACAATGTCCGTTGCCTCGTCTCATAGCAAACAGCGGGCACCTTTCCATGCAGATCCTAATCCATGTTGATCAATAGTTTAGTAATCCGTGACCGGGATAAACGCACCAATTTCACTACCTCGCTACCCCCTATCGAAAGGATCGCTGACAAGCGTATGTTCGTGAAACGCAACAGCAGCTAGATAACATTCGGGTCGTACCTTGTTCATGGGGAAGCCAGACCACCGAACTGACAGTCTTAGATCGGTCGATTGTCTGCTTACACACCCCGTCCTGGATGACGACGTCAGGTGGCACAAGGAACTAGGAATGGGGTGACTTACCTCGGACCATAACTTGTGGCCACGTGTGAACCGCGTGAGGAGCAGGCGACCGTTGGGTGACCTGAACGGGGTTAGCAGACTCTATGTTTTCTAAGCGAGAGACAATTCACCAAGCGACTTGACTGACGAAGCCCCGGACATGCAAGAGAGTGCAATGATGCATGAGTGTCTCCTACAAGGTCAAGGCGTATGGTCAACAGACCAGCGTCCCATGCAAAAGCGATAGACAGCGCACAACTCACCCCGATACAAAAAATCATCGCTTTTCTGTCCCAACTAATAAAAGAAAAAGGTAGGCAAACCTGTCAGTTGACATCCCCGAGGCACGCAATATGAATATGAATATACCCACCTCGACGTCGCCAAGTACCTGCCATTGGGCGAAAACTGGATATGTCGCACGAGCGCCGCGTGCGGAAATATCTCTTGGGCCAACTCGAGCGCTTTGAGTTCCTCAATCACCTTGGCCACCCTCGCTCCTCTCAATGCACAGAGCCCAGGATCCGGCATCGGACTTGCAGATGTTTCGAAGCCCGAAAACATCAAGGTTTGCCACCACGAGTCTCGGCGAGGTAGCCCCGGACGAATTGGCTTTGCACGTTTGCCCGTTGTGCGCTGCAACTCAATCACGGCGCGGACAGCATTCTGAAAACGGACGCGTGGGTTGCGGGCGTCAAGGATGTCGTGTCTCTTTTTGTGACCGTCAGACGAAGGGCCTTCACTCGAAGTGGATGGCATGCGCGAATGTCCGGCCATCCCAATTTGAGCGGCAGTAGTCATTGCGTTGTTCGTGGGTTTAATCTTGGACATGCGCGAGGTGGTCAACCAGTCGAAGAAACGAGTGAGGTATGCACGTACAGAGGCGAGACGTTGGTTGCACCACTGCATCGCGAATCGGTGTGCGCGGACGATGCCAAGTTGGGCGAGTCGGTCGAGGGTCTCGCTGATAACTACTCCGAGCCACTTTTGGTCCTTTGCCTGAAGAATGTCCATCGCTCCAATACGAACCAGCCCGAGATCGAGATAAGACCAGATGATGCAACGAGCTGGAAAAGGTATTGAAGGGGAAGGGGAAATTGAGACTTGGATAAGCCCGGAAAAGCGAATCAAACGTACCGTCATGACCACGATGATCGCCGATGTGATGGGGTTCTGCAATCAAATATCGTTATACAACATCAACGCAAAATCACATAAAGGCCATACCTGTTTAGAAGAATATGTAAAGAGCACAACGCCGGCAGAAAAGCACGCGATAGCAATAACGAGAAACACGAGCGGAGACCCTTTCATCCATACAAGCAACCACCACGGCACTCGATGCATAGGTGAGCGACTATATTATGCAGATAAGGACTCAGAATATGGGGATACGACATAACGAGCACGACCATACTCACTAGGTGGATTGTTTCCAAGTAAGACCTACAAGGCCATCGACTCCACCCGCAATGCTAAACAACAAGGAGGACATCCAAAACATATTAACGAGCCTGGCGGGGATGGTGGCCGTCATTTGACTCGAAAGGACCAAGAGCGAGGCATCAACAACTCCGAAAACGATTGACAAAGTCGAGACATTCATCAAATTCTTCGCGGCGTGTTGTTGATGGAACCAGATGGTCGGTATACCTAGATGGGTTTTCAGTAAATTGCAAACCATCGAACACATGTCAGTGATTTACCAATCTCGATGAAGATGGTAAGTGCGGCAGTAATCTCATCGAGGTGACCGCCTATTTCAAGCGTCAAGTCGTGAACATACCGCTGCACTGCCGATGATCGGAACTGGTCTAGAGACACCATGTGACACTACCCGTGCACACGAATCATGAAGAACGCACTTTTGTACTCGCAAAGACAAGCAGAAAAGTACTGTAGCCAAATGCAACAAGAGTCGGAGGGAGTTCGCAACAAAGAAGATGAAAGACGTGACGTACTCGCAAGTCACCCTCAAACGACCGCATCGACTGACTGATCGCCTCATCATTAAACTCCTCAGACTCGTTCAAACAACTGATGAATGCGCCAACATCCCCTGCGAGACTGTTCAACTGATCCGGAAGCATATCTAGTTCTAGACTGTCCTGCGAGAGGGGGATCGTCGAACGGTTGCGCCAGTCCTGTCGTCTTTCCATTACATTGGGGTTGACGAACACTTCTTGAGACCTGTGCATGATCTTGCGTGGGTAGAGATAGGCGGCATTCTCGCGAAACAGAAAGAGTATCTTGGCAAGGCGTTCTTGGAGCCTGAAAGCGGACCAGACGATGCCGACGGAACTTCCCAGTTCGCGCGAGGCATTTTCGAAGTCGCGAAGCTGGAGATTGGAGAATGGGTATACAGGGAATTAGACAGAGTAGAGATTCGTACCTGCTTGTCGAGCCTTTCAATCCGTCTTGGAGGGAGTGGACGTTAGGCAAGGGAATTCGGTACACAAAAACACCCACCTCTCAAAATCGTAAAGCAGCGCTGCGCCAGCGCGTTGCTGCTTTTCATCCAGAGACGGTGCTGTATAACACTCATCAACGCTTTCCTATAAAAGGAACCGAAAAACGTACGCTCATGCTCCTCCACGCCCAAAGGCTCACCCATCGCTAATCAAGCGGTCAGCACGATGCATCCCAGCAGGGTGCCAATAGCGACGACGAAAGGAGACGAACCTGCATGATGGTCGTTACTCTGCTTCACCTCGGTGACCACGTCCGCCAAACTAAACAACCGCCTCCCGCTGCCTTTCCAAAACGAACCCGTGCCACTAGTGAACGTTATTCTTGGACTTGCTATTGTCGACCTTGAAGGAGGGCTTCGCTATTTTCGTACGGTTTCTTCGAATTGGAGAGGGAAAAAAGAGCTAAAAAAGGAGCGAATCTTTTACCGACGTTGATATCCAAACGACGCGTGTTCCTTTTCCAAAGACACTATGAAGCGTCTACGCGGGAAGGGAGAGAAGGGGAGACGGGGGAGGGCATGAGTTAAATAGATATTTCACTTGATCCAGGGTCCACAAGATAGGAGGAGACACTGCTTGAGCGAGGCGAGGCGAGCTGCGGTGGGGATCGTACAATGCATGACGCCACGACGTGCACACCGCAATGTGATTCCGGGTAGACAGACGTGGGAGAATGGAAGCGTCATAAAACGCAATTTCGCTCGCACTGGCGTCCGTCCGCGGAAGTGCATCTGCTAGCCAGTACTGTAACGTAACATTGGCGAACGACTTTTTTGCTGCTTTGTGTCCTGTGATTGGTCCGCGTAAGGCCTAAGCGGGCTCAAGACAGCGCTAAGAGCCGAAGTTTCCAAACGGGGACCATTTCGAGTCTTTCAGCTCGGCTAAAAGATGTAGATCAGTGGAAACTGGTCTTGGCTGCTCAAGAAAGGACGTGCGTCCTCCGAGGGATCCCTCCCACTTGCCTCCCACTTGCCTCCCACTGGAGCGACCGCGGGCCACCACCTGCCAAACCCAGGGGCCGAAAAAAAAGATAAATGAATGAAAGGTCTGGAGCACTGACGGCGAAGATGCGTTCGGATTCTGGCCACGCCATGAACACGCACGTCGAGCCGGAGCACGGCTGTGTGACGCAAGGCTTTACGGAATCAGATGATAAGCTGAAGTAGTCTACGCTCTTGTAATTCGAGGGTCGAATCGAATCGGACTGCGTCCAATAAATAACATGATCCCAAGACAACAGCGCAGTACAGTATGCAAGCCTTCCTTCAAGACCGGTAATCACCGTTAATCCGCACATACTCCTACAATAAGACATACCGGCACCATTAGTATTCCAAATCCGCAGCCCTAAAAGCCCGAAGGACTCACATAGCTGAAGTCACACGTCCAATACTTGGCCTCGTCCTTGCCTCCAACCCCTTGCCCTCCGAGATCAACCCGGATTTCAAAGTCTTCTTCCTTGAGTATCTCGCTCGCCCGAGCCTCGTCGACACCAATGGGCTCGCCGTGTTTGAGGACGACAAGTAGGGTTACGTTAGACGCGGTAGACGGCGGGGCGAATGCGACGCTGACAAGGTTTGGGTCGAGAAGAGTACTAAGTAGGGTAGAGCCTGTCGAGGAGAGAATACGACCCCAGCTAGGTGACATGTAGTTATTAGTACGGACACGGCTTGAGTAAAGGAGACTGGAGATGCCTTACTTTGCGTCTTCGCCGTAAAGTGCAGTTTTCACGAGCGCCGACGTACTGATGGTCGAAGCGACGCGGTGGGCATCTGTGTATGAACCTGCATTCTAGTTGATGTGGGGGTCAGGCGATCAGTCGCGGTGAACAGAAAATGTGTCATAAACAGCATATGACAAGCAAACAGATACGACGATGAAGTGCGACAGAGAGAAGAATTATAACACCTCCAGACTATCCGCCGCCAAGTAAGTAAATGATCGGAATCACACCTCAACACAAATGCCAACAAATTTGGGAGCACCTTCACCATCGCGGACGACGAGTTTAGCCAGGTCGATGGAAAAGTCGGTGAGATGATCCCTGAAGGCGATGTATGCCTGAAGATCTGTGGATTCGTCGATTTCGATGGGGTTTGACGCGCTTGCATTGTGACCGGCACCGTTTGCCAAAAGAATGATCGTATCGTTGGTAGACATATTGCCGTCGATCGAGATGGAATTAAAGCTTCGCTCCACGGCGTAGGTGAGCGCAGATTGTAAACTTTTGGGGGAGACAGGAGCATCGGTGAGGATGAGACCAAGGAGGGTAGCATGAAGACCTGCAGTAGGGGGAGAACCGGGAGAGGAGGCGGGTGCGACGGCAGAATGGTGCACGAGACCAGCCACAGAGGCGGGGTCACCCATTTGTGGGTGGATCATGCCAGCACCCTTGTCCATGCCTGCCATGCGATAGGTGTTTCCGTTGACTTGAAAAGTACGCGCACGAAGTCTCGGAAATGTATCGGTGGTCATGAATGCGTGCGCGGCGGCTTCATAGGCAGATGGTGTGGATGAGAGGGAATAAGAGGGGGATGAGGACGACTGCTGACTGGAGATGGCGGTGAGGATGTTTGAGATGGGAAGGTGGACGCCGATGACGCCGGTGGACATGACGAGGGTTTCATTCTTTTGAGATGCAGACTGTGGATGGAAGCCGTGAGAGGCAAGGGCGGTATCACCTGCTTTGACCATCTCCCAGGCATGCTGGATGCCCTTCTTACCGGTTACTGCGTTTGCACAACCGCTGTTCACGACGACAGCGCGTGCTCTCCCGCCAGATTCCTGGAGGACCTCGCGGGAAACGAGGACGGGTGCAGCGCGGAATGCATTGAGGGTGAGGCATGCAGCAGCGGAAGTAGGATGGGGAGAAGTAGACAAGACAAGCGCGAGATCTAGTGGCGTTGGGTTGGTAGGCTTTGGTTTTTTGACACGGGCATGAATGCCGGTAAGAAGGTAGCCTTTGGGGAGATCCGAGTCTGGAACGGGTACATGAAGGTGGTCCTTGGACGGATGCGAGAGAACATGAAGCTTGTTTGAACATCTCGTAGACGAAACGTGATATAGTACTACAGCTGTTACAGCGAGCCCAAGTCTACCGTGACACATCTGTCACATCTGTCACATCTGTCACGACGGTGTCACGTCCTCCCACTCCCTTTGCCCTCCGTCCAGAACACGATCAACGAACGGCTTTCCCCCTCCTCAAGACAAAAAATGGGTTCAACAAGGTCAGTTTTCGATCCAACCATCATCATGTGCCACAAAAGTACCATCCGTTGGCGTTCCATCCAGTGGATGCAACTCTACTTGGCCAGATGTACCTCTCTGTTCCATCTCACAACACCTATTGACCGTTGCCTTGTTTTTCAGACTTTACTGCAAGGGACGCGTCCTCGGCCACAAGCGTGCAAAGTGAAACTCCAGGCCCAACACGTCGTTGATCCAAATAGAAGGCGTTGCCAGCAATGAAGACACACAATTCTACCTTGGCAAGGTATGCTTTCTCTCTTGTCCTCATCGCACCTTTTCCGAACCACCCTTTCCATCACAGCGTGTGGCATACGTCTACAGGGCCAAGCGGGAAATTCAAGGCTCCAAGATTCGCGTTATCTGGGGGTACGTTGTCTCTGTCACCGTTACGCCGGTTGTTCATCTCACTCCATTTCTACTCCATCCATATCCAGTCGTGTCACCCGTCCACACGGCAACTCTGGCGTTGTCAAGTCAAAATTCAGCTCCAACCTTTCGCCACGCGCGTTCGGTGCGAGCGTGCGTATCGTACGTATCACCAGATTTTCCCTGAACTTGCTGTCACTAAATGCATTGCCAACGTCTAGATGCTTTACCCTTCAAGTATCTGAGTCGCCCTGTTTTCCTCGCTCTCTCAGCCAAGGGCGTTCACTAGGAACCTCGTATGTTGGCTCGGATGCGTCCAAGAACCCTGTTCGTACAAAGCTGATGCATACACTTGTATACGATATATATAAAACGTTCAAAAACACCCGATATCCTGTCAGTCCGAGTGTCCGTCGCATATCGACACCCTTGCCCAAGCTCGTCATATGAATGGAGCGACAACTTTTTAGACTCGGAGAGGCGGGCACACCGAAGTACTACCGTTGGATGGAAAACTGAGCATGTCTGACCAGTAAGCGATGTCTCCAAATAAGATAGTCCTTTTCGTTTGTTAATGTTGCATAAACCGAGGAGCGCACACCTAGAGGCAGCGGTAGCGAGCCCAATAAGTTACCACTAGTTACCATTAAATCGGCAACTGTGCCAGTGCAATGTGATGCGACCTGAGTCATGTATACATATTTCAAGCAATAGCATTCATTTAATGGCATTTCATCTCCTGTGGTGAACTACTAGTACATAAGTCACATCCAAGTGCAAAAAAGTGGACAATGCTGCATGGCAAGGGACAGTACATCATCATTGGATTTCAAGCCTTGCAAGACGCATCAACTTGTCTTGCACATTCATCACGACTTCAACTGACACGTTTGAGAGCCTACCTTCAGCTGACACGCTTAGAAGTCTACCCGTGATGACTCTGCGAAAGAATTGTGTGACGCAATCAACGTTCATGGACATCCGTTTCTTCCACACATTGTCAGCTCGCCTCCTTGGTCTCTCAGCACTGAAGTGAAGACAGGTAAGAAACTGTTGAAGTATTCAGTTGGAAACCTGTCACAGTTGATCACCACACTACTCTCGTCGAAACTATCATGGCCTGTCCCCAGATTGTATACCAATGTTTGATTTCTTTTTTCACCAATGCCAAGTATGTGAAGCTTGTACAAGTAAAAGTTCAAGTGTTCCTTCCACGTATCCGTGTCTCTTTTGCACTCAACTTGAACTTCTTCTCAGTACTTTCGATAACGATAGAGGGGTTGGTGGCTGTGTTATGTCACGCACGTCATGTGACAGGGTGTGATTTCGACAACAACACCAACCCTATTCTTTCCATGGAACCACTCACACTCCAGTGCTGGGTATATGGCGATGACGTTGACGTTGACCGAATCTTTCCCATCAAGATCTCACGAACAGAAACCGTTGGATTCCTCAAAGAAGCTATAAAGGACAAGAAGGCCGTGGTCTTCCACAATGTAGATGCAAACGACCTCACTCTCTACACCATCCCGATCCCAGAAACTGATGATCAGCTCGATAGTTGGAAATCGGATCGCAATTCACGCCTCATCTCGCGGAGCAAAGTATCCAAATATTTTCCCGAGTCTGGTGACACAGAATGGCTCATTATCATTGATCCCCCTGCTTCTGGTGCGCACTCGTTGTGGCATCCGTTGTAACTTGTCATTCTGACCTCGAGTTCTGCATGTTAATCACAGCTATAATTCAACCATCTGTCGTCGTCCCAGACATGACCCTCAACTGCTGGATTCGTGATACCAATATCGACAACATCTTCCCCGTCGAGATCCCACGAACAAAAACCGTCGGACTCCTCAAAGAAGCTATAAAGAACAAGAAGGCTGTGGCCTTTCAAAATGTAGACGCGAACGACCTCAATCTCTATAAAGTTTGCATTCCGTGGAACGATGCCCTTGTCCAGAACCTTCAGAACCCAGTGTTCAAACTTCATCCATTGGAAATCCTATCTGACGTTTTCCCCGACCTCCACAAAAAGGAAGTCCATATCGTTGTTGAAGGACCTCCTTCTGGTAGGTCCATTGTCTTGGGTCACGGCTACAATAAACTGGTCCTCCTTCAGGTGTCCGTACAGGTCCGGCGGTGGCGGAAGAGGAAGACATGTTAACTCCTCTTATTCGCTGTGAGCAATTCCTTACCTTCTTTTGCATGAGCAACCCATTAATCCATGTTGTCCGGACAGCATTCAAGCTCGCCACCACTATTACGTCAAACAGTCTGACCCCTTCCCAAGCTGCAAAGTCGAGAGGGTATTCCGCAATTCAGTCTGGCAACCAGAGAATATTAGATTGTCGCTATGCTAAGGATAATCCTGTAGACACAGTGGCGCCTCCCATCCAGCTGTTCAACCCAGCATTCGCATTCTTCTCTAGTCACGCATTTGACCCCGAATACAACGTACCGGATGGCGTCCTACGTGATGTCCGGAAGCTCATGACTGAGTTCGCTCAAATCCACATCAAGGAGGACAATCGCCGAAGTAATCTCCGAACATCTCTCGCGAAGGTTATTAATTACCCTCTCCTCAGCCTGAACAACGCTGATAAGACAAGCCCGGATCTCGTGGCGACAGGTAAATGTGGAGAGTTACAAACATACCTGGTCGTTGCCGAGGACAAGAATGAGTTTGGCGATGGAGGGTCGGACCCCTCAGTGCAAGCTGCATTCTCATTTCAGCGTATAATTTGTCAAGAGGAGGTGATGTCATCCACCGTCGATTCTCCTCTCTTTCGCTGATACCTTCGCATAGAACGAAGAAATCCGTCTGAGATGCTGCTGTCCTGCTTTCATGATCGCCCACGCTGGACCATGGCTCGCGATTATGGGTGGGATTATCCCTGGAGGTTGCATCGTCCAGCGACTCACTGACTTTTTCTGGATTCCTGTCCACTCTACCCATGATGACACCCAGTTCCTCCGGATTGCGCGCGTCTTCTATGCACTGAGAGAGTCGATCGAGTGCCTGGATTCATGGTACCAGGATACCGTAAACAAAGTGCCACCATTCAAACTGTCGTCTCGTGTTCCCCATCCTCGGTTTTTCCCGTCTCCCAATGTATACCGAGACGGCGATAACCTGGTTCGGTTTGAATATCAGGAACCGCTCGAGCTCGACGTTTCTTGCGTAACGTATCGAGCCAAGACCCTCGGGGACAATCCGAAGGACATCGTTGTCAAGTTCGTCACCTCATATGGTGCAGACGCTCACCGAGAAATGGCACTTGCCAGCCTCGCGCCAGAACTTCTCTACTATGGAGAGATTAATGTGGAGCCAGGCATGCCGTCGTATGGCGGCCTCCGAATGGTCGTGATGGAGTATGTGGACGGTCTAACGCTCAACAAGGCATGGGAGCAGCGCAAGGTTCCCCAAAACTTTCAATCCGACCTTCGCAACGCGTTCCAGCACCTTCACGATGCCGGCTATGTGTATGGTGATCTTCGACAGCCCAACGTGATGATCACGCGTGAAGGAAAGGTTCAGCTGATCGACTTTGACTGGGCTGGCAAGGAGGGCGAGGTCAAGTATCCAGTTGCAATTTCGAGCTATATCAACTGGCCGGCGGGCGTGCAAGGGCTGGCGCCCATTCGCAAGGAACATGACAGCGTGATGTTGGACGCACTATTGAATTCGATCTATGGGCAGGACCCTCGCTTCCCTACAAATTAGGACTTATACACCTTGTACATAACATAAGTGCATATACTGCATAGGCAAGTAGCAATAGGCCGCTTTGCTCTTGGTCTTTCTCCTGCAACAGCTAATGGATTATGCGCCAGACCATCTGGTGCAGAGATGAAGGTTATAGCATTGGTTTTTGGCCTCCTGCAAGACTCGGTACGGTGAACTTTCATATCTCACATTTGCATCCTCACCATCTCGAACAAACCAACAACGCAACCAGCTCCGAACATGCATTCTTTAGTCTATCATAGATATGTATATCATACTCGCACGTGTGCAGTCGAGAAGGGAGCGAGACACCCTAATAAGAATCGTAAATGACCAGTTTTAATAGACACATGACGTGGAATGTAAATATACATGGGGAAAACGAGAGAGGGAAAATGACTTTTTTGGCACTGGTGCGGCAGGCATAGGATCTCGATTCCTCATCTTCCTTTTGCACGTCCTCTAAACCCCACTTCTACAAAACCCAATGAGACACATGAGCATGAGCGAGCGTTAGGACCGAAGGAACTCAGCACCCACCTTCCCCCTCCCCTTGGACTTCCCCAACAACATATTACACCTCTGTTGCAACTCCTGTGTTGACCGACTCTTGAAAAACCAATCGAAGCAAAATACTGGAAACTCATATCCCGCTTGATACACTCCCGTAATAGTTCAACCGACAGAGCAAGTACCATTCTTCCTCTTCGGAGTAGACTTTGCCCTCGGTTGTGGGGTAGTTGAGTTCAAGTTCCTGCATCGGATATCTGACAGAGCTGATTTTCTTGGCGAGGAGGTCCTCAAGGTTGAACCGTTTGTTCCATTTGGCTTCGCCTTCCGCAATACGTGCGGCAATACGAGGGTGTTCGGCGAGTTCTTTCCAACGTTTCTTGAAGTATATATAGTACCGCTTTACAGCCTTTGCATCCTTGTCCTGGATCTCGAAAGCGAGCAGATCGCAGTCGTCCGTCCTAAATAGGGGAGATCGGGACGGGGAATAAGGTTTGTGAGACCGTTAGCGGACCATCCATAATTTTCTAATGCACGAACAAACTGCCGAAAGTCTCGCCGGCTCCAGTCGTGGAAGCCAGCCTCCGTATATTGCTCCTTCAACGCTTGCTCTTCTTCAATCAGCAGTTCCGCTAGCAGATACATCACGCGTCAGAATGATCAGCGGATCACGAATTATGGAGAACAGCGCGTTCCGCCCCTAGTTTCTCTGGCGTGTCGTCAGGACCCTGACTTTCTCTCATTGTCGCGATGATACCATTCAAGCGCTAAAACGGCGTCCAGTTAACTCCAATCGCCAACCACAACTTTGATTCTCTTTCTTGATGCTGGGCCAGAGCTGGGTCAAAGAATCGGAAGTCCTGGCTGGGAAGTCGAATGAAATACCATCAGCACGGGATGGCTCATAACGACAACTGTCTAGTAAACTCACATCTGGATCTGCTTCGGCGCCCAAGGCATCTTGGGGAGCCTTCTCAGTCTTCGACGGTCCAGGGCGTAACGTATCCTTGAAACAACTATCGACCGAATAATTCAACTTCCTCTCCCGTTTTGATAACGAAAGCATGTTCAAGTTGAGCGTCTTGTGTCCGCCAGCCTGGAAGTCTTCGCCTTCCCACTGTTGCAAGGTTCAGGCCCTCGTATTTGCTGTTGAGCTCTGCGGAGCGTTCTTCGCCGTGTTGGATGATGGCTTCAATGTCATCATTGATGAGCATGCTAGACGGAAACTTTAATGTCATCGAGAAATGTATGATGGTACTCACTCGTCGGAGAGTTGATAATCTTCTCCGCGCCGTGCGTTATCATGTCAAGGAGTTCATCTTTGCTTGCAGCTGAGTTCCAAGACACTTAAGATCAACGTCACATGGATCCGAGGTAACACTTGCCTTTAACTGTTGCCGTCTACCTTGTTGAATGACAAGTTGATCAAGACGGAGCTTTTGCGCTGCCTGCTCGGGCATACGCTCTTCGACACTACCCTCCATAATGAAGCGGAAGACATACACTTGCTTTGTCTGTCCAATTCGGTGAGCACGGTCCATAGCCTGCCAGTCGGCTTGGGGATTCCTGGGCCATCGATAAGCACGTTCATGTTAGTTGGCCGGTAACTAGAAATCTCACCAATCACTATCATAGAGAATGACAATGTCCACGGTGGTCAAATTAATACCAAGGCCACCAGCGCGGGTAGTTAGCAAAAAGATGAATTTGTCGCTATCAGGCTTATTGTACTCGTCGATTGCGATGATCCGGTCATCGTGCGCAGTGCTACCATCGATGCAGCAGTACCCTGGAAAATAGGAAGCCACGTCAGAACCACTGACTACCCAACGGTCAAAAACGTACTGAATGCACGAAAGAGGCAGTAGTCTTCTTAAATGTCCAGGATGCGGCTCATTTGACTGAAGACCACCCTTGAACCTTTGGCCTTTCAAGGATTTGAGCAACTTGTCCAATATGATCATTTTCTATGAGATGGCCATCCGTGGTATACGGTGGGCCTGGCTCCTGATCACAGTTGGAGCAAAGGTGTGGCAGGCAGGGTAAAGAAGGACTTACTGCGCCATCAAACAGGTACGGATGACATGTTACTTTCCGGAGCTAGCATAATGTTGGATAGGGTAGCTGAGGTTCATCATAAGACGCACCTGCATAACCATGTTCATCAGACGAGTTTTTCCCTCTTTCTTTCCTGTCAACCTGTTAGGGTCAAATCAGGTCAAAATATTCCGAGTGCGCTGCGAAAGAACACACCTATATCCTTTTCCAAGACGGAATGATACCACTTCCGCTGCATCTCGGTAAGCCCAACATATATATTGATCTCCTTCTCTGAAGCAAGAGCCAATAATCAAAATGTGTGAACCATGAAAGAAACGACTAACTTGGGAGAAGGTTCTTCTCCACGTCGGACTTGACTGTAGGAGGAAGGGTCGCAATATTTTGTGCAATGCTTCCACCA
Source organism: Boletus barrowsii (assembly GCA_038088775.1). Taxonomy (NCBI): domain Eukaryota; kingdom Fungi; phylum Basidiomycota; class Agaricomycetes; order Boletales; family Boletaceae; genus Boletus; species Boletus barrowsii. The sequence goes on along the minus strand of JBBPJP010000025.1, from coordinate 90,450 downwards.
CTTTCTTGCTCTTCCCCTCCTCGCCATCAGCCCCAGCATCATCTTTGCGGAGAAAAGCGTCGAGATCGGCATAATCTGAGAATATCTTGGGACAAATGAAATCGAGGAGAGTAAATGACTCTTTAAGATTGTTCTGAAGTGGGGTGCCCGTGATCAATAAACGACCGCGGGACATGAATGCGCGGACGATCTGGGCAAGAATGGAGTCAACGTTCTTGATACGGTGGGCTTCGTCGATCACGATGTATTCGAATTAAAATTTCTTGAGCGCCGACTTTTCTATGAGACAGACCTCACACGACGTGACACAGACGTCGAAATCTTAGGAGACAAGTTGATTTCAGCACGTTCTTCTTTAGACCCAGTCAGAACCACGACATTGACATCTGGCATCCACCGTTCAAAGTCTCAGGCCCAGTCCTGGAGTGTTGACTTGGGAACCACGATCAGATGAAGACCGTGAACAGTACGGTAGTGTCTAAGGTACGAAAGGGATGAAATAGTTTGCAACGTTTTACCGAGGCCCTACAGCCGTGATTGAGCAATTACAAAGTGGGTGCTAGTGGAATACACACCATTTCGTCAGCAAGAATCCCGTCCAGTCCGTTGTGATGTAACGACACCATCTAATTCAACCCTTGAAGTTGGTACCCTCTCATAGTGCCGTTGACAACTATCAGAGTGAGCAAAGACTACATGATGCGTAAGGTTGCTTGGCGATTCTTCGAAAACGTAGGGCTGATCATCTCCTTCAGCGGCAAGTTCTCCATCTTTTAGCATTTCTTCATCCTCCTCCTTCTCAGACTTCCTGTGGCGAGCGCTTTGGTCCCTGGACGATGGTGAGCAGGTGATCAGCAGTGAGGGTTTTTTGCGGCCTCTTCCCCGCTGTTTGGGTTGTGCATCCAAGAGAGCAGCATACTGGGGATCGCGAGCTTTCTGTGAATACACAAAGATGAGCAGATACCGGGCACGAATGAATATGACTAGCCTTGATATCAACGAAACACTCGAAAAGGTCCATCTGACCCAGCAAGTAGGAGTAACGCTTTACGGCGTCGGCAATCTGGCAACTGTGAGAAGACAAGAATATAAGTCTGATGAGAAAGGTACCTTTGCCTTGTCCATCCCGTGCCTCTTTGCATGGAGTTGGCTTTCATCCGCCATTCGTTTTTGCTTCTTCTTCTGTCTCTCCGCGGACTGCTGCAGTTTTTTCAATTTTGATGGCAGTGAGCCACTTGCGACAGGCTGGAGAGGCAGGACGTTAACTTCAATCATAAACCTACAAGTACGCGAACCTGTTCTTCCTGGTCGCTCTGAAGTTCGTCTTCTTCCATACTCGCGCCGTCGTCGATATACTCGCTCTCTCCGTCATCCATGCTCGCTTCGCTATTATGTCCAGCGTCACACGCGCCGTGAGTATATGACCAGCTGATAAGGGACAGGTTACTTGCCTGTCTTGAGACGATATTGCTCGGAATCACGTCGCTCAACACGTCCTCATCCATTGGCGCTGATGTGTCCTGGATGACGCTATTAGCGAAGCGAAAGAGGGCAGATCAGAAAACGCACGGTCAAGGTCATGTCGCCACTGAAGTCATGGGAAGCTGGTTGTGACGTGTGACTGTGTGACAGGCGCGAAGTGCTGTCACGTGTGATGACAGGTGCCCTATGTCAGTCTATCTGTATCGGCGAAGCACGGCCTTCCTATCAAATGATCTACACCTTGACGACGCACCACCGCAGGATGGTTTGACCAGTGTATCTGACATTTCCGTCTGTGACACTGTCTCATCTCGATCAAGGACGGCAATAAAGATCCCGAGTGCTCTTCGCCACAAAACGTTGGGATTCCATCCCCTTCCCACCCTCTTCCATGGGTTTTACGACTTGGCCTGTCGCACAGGCACTAATATGACATCTGTCGTCCAAGTGGATACAACATTCCGTGCCCTTCTACTCGTCGGGTTTTCTGCTGCAGCGTGAGTACTGATTAGCGTTCGAGTTGTGTCGATTCACTGACATGACCAACCTTGCTAAACTCTCACCTGTCAGGGGTCGTTGTTGTGCAGACCCTCCTCCACCTCAAGCTCTTCCCTCGAGATTCCGCCAGGATCAAATCCATAGTAAGTTGCCTCGAATGGTCCTGCTCAACGCCCATGATCTCACACCACGATTAGGTTGGAGCGGTTTGGTAGGTCCTGGTCGTTCTGTAGTCGCTACGCGGGCCAGCGCTCAAACTCCCTTCCACTAGGACACTTGACACCACCCACAGCCTACTGGTCTATGCGTCAATCTGGATTTACTTAATCATGAATTACGGCGACGTGACGAAAATAGACACAATCCCAATGTATCTTTGCGACTTTGGTGTTCCACTTCATTACTGAAACGAACATCATTTAGCCCACTAGCAGTGTGTGAATTCATCATCTTTCTTACTTCCCTGCTCAATCTCCATGTCGCAGCTAACGGCCACAATTACCGTGAGCATCATCCTCTATTATTTCATACAATGGTCTATCAGCTCGCTCCAGGCAATCCTTACGTTTATCGTACACTGGTAATAGTCTGCCACACTCTGCCTTGTTAGTTTGTTAATATCCCTTCGCAGTTTTTTCTCACATCAAATCCACAAGCGTAAGTAACGCTTTCTTGACCTAGCCCAACAAAGTGCTTATGCTTTCAAGTGAGCCGACATCAATGGCGATTCACGGCATTATATAATTGTAGGCGCCTACTTCTGTGACATGGGACCACAGCTGACTGAGATTTGTCAAAGTTGGTGTGGGCGTTCTTTCGTCTCTGTAGGTTTTCACGATCCCTTTACATCAACATATTGTTGATCCGGATGAAACAGGTTGCGCGACAGGTAAGGGGATTGAATTATACCTCGCTAAACGTTCATCAAATTCGCCCAATCCCTACTTACAGTAACGACAGTAGAAACGTGAGGCATATCTTTGCTTGGTCAGTCGTGGTCTAGTCTGAATTCAACATACTAGGATCCACAAGAAAACTTTCACGGCATTTAAGGCAGAATTCCGAGTAAGCTTGGATGGGATGTATTGATTGTCTGGATCTTACAATCCATCCTCATGATAGTGGGTGTTTACTCTTGGCCTGGCGATGTCATGCCTTGTAGACATTCTAGTCACGGGATTCTTGACTCATTCGCTACAGACCTCCAGAACGACAAGAAAGCGTCGACGAGATAAGTATTCGTAACCCTCGGAGAACTTGACTACTGACGCTAACGCCCTGCAGCTTAGATCGCGTCATCGGTGCAGTGGTTCTGTATATATTTGAGACCAATCTGTTGACAAGGTGAATTACTAATTTAGCCACGGCTTCGCCATGATCGGCGCTTGGCCTGCCAATCGGGGTCAATCATCAAATGTCACAAATACCCACGCTCCTGCTTTACCTTCATCCAATCCGATCGAGCCTGCGCCTTCATTGTAAGCTTCGAGTAAGCTTCAGTGCTGCACGGTGCCAGCTAACCTTGACTGGGTTTCAGTCAGCGTCAGCTTCATCCCTAATGCACGTGCATTTCGAATGACCTGGCCGACGGCCATCACCACCCGCTTCAAGCCAGAAATGGTGGTTCGAACGATCAAATATCCACGTGCTTGAAGTGCATCTAAGTAGATCTATCGACATGTAACGCCAGTATTCTTGTCCGGTTCGCACGGAAGAATTGACCACAGATTGAAACAGAGACCACATGTGACATTGAGTTGGCGGCTCGAACAAGGATAGTTTCCAGACTTCAAAGTCAAACACGTATTTATATCGGCCCCGTAGTAAGTGCATGTTCATATGAAGTGTCTTGTGTGTCTAAAACATCACGGTGCGCTTCCCATTATGCCGTGGGTTGTCAAAAGCTCGTATAGTTCAAATAAGATCTAAATTAGACGCGATTAGACATTTCTGATGAAGATCCTCATGCCTGAGACGGCACGAGACAAAGTACAATGAACATAACATAACGAATACCTTCTTCATATACATCCAATCATCATCGTGTGTCACAGATCGATATTATCTCTTCGGGAGCACCATGGAGAGAAACCGGCGTACCCAAACCCTCGATATACGTCGTACGATCGCACTTCGTTCTCATAACTTAAATCCATCGTCACCGCCGCTCAGACGCGTGGATATGCTGTTGCGTATGCCTCCCCTCCGTAATTTATTTCGTTCCGTTGTCAACTGTATCATTATGTCTCAATGTCGGCCCCAATCGTCTCCCGGTCATAGTGTACAGTCAGTGGTTTTCGGCTTCGGTTAACTGCAAAATGAACATTTGAACCACCTGTGAGTAATTGGACAGGAAGAGAAACAATAACGGAACGAGGATTAATGGAATTTATGGAATTTATGGAAAGGGCCTATGAGAGCGATTGAAGAAGGACTTCATCCTGGTCATTGTAGCGAGACACTCCTGCTATTACCCGGTCGGTTGTACAGCGGCGTACGGGAACCTCGACAGCTTCCGCATCGTCCTCCAACTGAGTGCCACGTCGTCATGCAAGCTTACTAGACTCTACGTAATGATCACGATCGTAAGTAATAAGTGGTTTGACTTGAAAAATACGAATACCCACTGGATCGTTTACTGGGGTCCTCAGGACACTCTCCAGAGGTGTTTGTCGCGTTAGAGTGCTTGCGCTTGCGACTCGCTGCAGGCAACACAACAGGACCGGATAGAATAGCTTCATCTTGCAGTTTTTCCACAATGATTGCGGGAAAAGGTCATACAAATACCACGGTATCATGAATACAATAGATTCGAATAATCGAACACAAAAATTGAAATACTCACCAAGATTCGGAGATTCCGGAATTGGGGGAGCAGCTCGAGAGTGATGTGATGTGGGATCAGCAGCGGACTGAGAATTTAATGCTGTTACTTCGGTGGACGGATGATCTGCACGGTCCACGGCTGTCAGAGGGGAAATGCAAAGCATCCAGACCGTAAATCGAGACTCCCACCAGTTTCTTCCTCGTTTTTTTCGCGTTCAACTTTGCTGTTGTCACTTCCCTGGTCATTGCCTTTCTCGTCAGTTTCTTCACTGCTGAGGCCTACAATGTGGTAAAGGTTAAAAGGATCATCTTCCAATTTGTAGTGTTGCTCGCCTGGTTCAACGCGTTCGGACTCCAATGACCCGGAGTCGGCTGCGACTCCATCACCCCGGCATTGATGATCTTCCGGCTCCTCCCTTAACAACGCTGCTTCGTCTGCTCGTGGAAGAAGGCGGAATATCCCAGACAGACTTAGTAATCGCTGAGACCCAGTGGTAATGCTCTTTGTCCCCGAGGAAGAAAAAATAACTTCCAAACGCTCTTTGACCGGAATGTCCCTGTCCAAGTCAAACTCAGCGTCAGTATCCGATGTGCGCTGGAGGTACGCGTTCATGGACATGGCCTGTTGGCGTGCCGCATCATCAGTCCGAATATTACGATACAATTGTTCAGCAAAAAACCTACCTTTACTAGCTCTTCCATGAGCTTTTGAATTTGAGGGTGCACAACCGGTCGCTCCATACAGTCCTTCTCTTGTAGAACTGCATTCACTGCCCACGCGGTCGGTGAGTTCTCAATTGCATTGATCACCTTTTGGATTTCCTGCCGCTGGTTGTTTTGCAACGCTTTCATATGAGAAGCTGTGAATTCGTCTTCTAGGTCAAAGCATGTCTCTCTTGCAGCATCAACGTTATACGAAAGCTGATCAGGCCAGACAAACTTTTTTGGCGACTTCTCGACCGGTTTTTGTGTCAGCTGGGTTTGACGGTGGGTCTTCGCCGGCTTTGCATGATAGGGTTTTGTCACCTCTTCAATACGAAGTCGAATGAAGGCAGAAGCACTGTCCGGGGAACTGAGGAGTGCACGTCGGTATACGTTGACCAGCGCCTGCTCAAGGATACAAAGTTGTGCGAGCGTCGTGGCAAATCGATGGCGTGATGATCCAACCTCTTTTCCCCATTCGAACGTATGGTGGTTAATGAGTCCTAATCCCCGGAAGGACTGATGTGTAGCGTCACTCTTCACTTTTGAGGTCCGCACCCAAGTCTCGTTTATGGGGGGTACGGGATTTGTAAGCGTTTTTAACTTTGACCCCCCATTAATGTATGATGTGGCGACCTGCAGCTCTTGCGAAAGTTGCGCAAATTGCTCATCCGTCAATTTGCTGCCCATCTTCCCTTTTTCCTGTCCACGTGCTCGCTCTGCTCCCCTTTCCGCATTGTCAACATCGTGCCGCATCTTGTTGACTGCAGTGACGTCGTCAGATTGCTCCGAAGAGGGTGCTCTGTTTCCTTCTTCGCTCTTTTTTTTCGACTTCCCAGTAGTCTTGGGATCTGCAAAGTACGCCTGGAGTGCCTTGTTGTCGGCTGGCCGAGTGGGAATATCGGCAGCAATCATGTCGGATTCAAGGCGCAAAAGAGCAGGGTATTCATTGAAGAACACGCTTGCAATCTTTACCATTATTAGCTTATTTTTACTGGCTTGTCTTTTCCGACTTACCGCATCCAATGCGTTAATGCGTCCCAAAGACATAAACGACGTATGACCCATCACAGCCCTCATCATTTCCGCTGACGCAGAACGTGCGTTCCAGTGGTTTCCATGGGCCTTAATCATATACACAAACGGGGAAAACCAACTGGAGATCTGATAGGTGAAGCAAGGATTAGACGAGTACATAAAGTGACATAAAGAGCAGACCTCGAGAACAGCCCTCTCAATGGCGCGGAAGTGCTGGACAAGTTGTTCCAGCACACTTCGACTCATAAAGGGGAAGTAGATGTAATGTTCTAGTTCATCCGAGACATCCGAGACATTGAGGATGACAGCGATTTTGGCGGAGCAAGTCCGGAGTGCTACGAGCACGTCGTCAGATAGAGTTGAAGCCAGGCCATCCTCAATGATCCCATCAACCGTTTCCTTCACTGCATTAGGTAGCGCAAACTTGTACGACTCCCATGCAACTGACCATGCAGAACTCTCCGGGTGGGCGAAGACATGGGGTGAGCCAAAATGGTCTTGGAAGGTGTCGTCAATAACCTCGCGAATAGATCGAAGTATGGCAGAGGGAATAGGGGTGGCTTCGGCAAGATTTTCATAGACTTGTTGTACGTTTTCAGGCGTCAATTTCCTCTTGAGCTTCCTCCAGTCATCCCACGTGAAATTCAGGGTATTGAAGCAGCGCTGGAGTTTCTCTTCCATACGGCGGCATGTATGACTCAGGATCTGTTCAAATACAGGATTGATTAGCAATTGCGCACTCGAATGAAGTACTAAATGAAGTACAATCGGACAAACACGCACCCCAGCATACGATGTTTGCATAAGGTTGTGGAATTTAGGAAGTGATAAGAGCTTCGATGGCAGGTAGTGCTCATAAGCGGATGTTAAGAGCCCGACCATCTCGAACCCGTGCTGTTGAGAGAGGATGTCGTAGTGTTTTGCTGCATTGCCTTGATCGAAGTCGAGTTTTGACTGAGCGATGTTGACCCACGTGCGTTGCTCCGCAACCGCCTCTTTGTAGCGTTGCGCCAAACCTTCTTCGCCAGATTCGACATATACAAAGTTCGTTTCGTTACGCGCAAGACGATGAAGAAGTGAATCATCAAGCTTATCTAAGGTACCAAGGTCTGAATCATGAAAATGGAACAATAAAACTATACATACCTTCATCAAAAAGTGTAACGATCCATTCCCCGCCGCAAGCCAACAAGTTTGACACAGACAGGAGCTGAGGTTTCAGTCGCTCGTTGTGAGCCCGGACTTCCACGTCGAAGTCATCATCTGCACTGCAATTCTTGATTTTGGATACTTGAATATCTAGCTCTTTCTTTCGCGTCCGCTGGACCTCAATCCATAGTTTCATCGCTTCAACTCGATGCTGACCACCCGCAGCCTTGACCTCTCCTTTTTCTGCCGCGGCACCCTGAAACCGTACAATAGGAAGTTCCTCCCGGACGTGTATGGGATCCTTCACGAAGGTATCCTGGACGACGTCCGCCACCTTCACGACGAGTGGAATGGCATGGGCGGGATTGAAACGATCCATCCCGTTGAGTAGGAATGAGTTCCGCATCAGTGCCGCCTTGCTGTTGTTTACTTGCCGATCGTTCCATTTGCGCCAGTGAATTAGATCGAAGTTTTCGACCAAGTCAAAACGACCGTATCCGATGATGGCCGCCTTGATTGCTGTAGTCATCTTCTCATTGAGAAGGACTTTTTCGTCGACCGACCCATTGACTGGGACGGTGCTGGAATCCAGCAGTAACGTGCCCTTGAGTTTTTGTGTTGACTGTCCGGTTCAATACGCAATGGTGCTAGAGAGCAAACAACATCACCGGCGTACTTTCGTCTCTCTTGTCCCATGCGTTAACTTTGGTTGTCTCTTTGGAGGCATCTCCCTTGTAAGCGTCAGCGCAATAAGGGCAGTATGGGGTTGTGCCGCCCCGCCGCGCTGACATTTGTCGGAGCTGCAATTTACATCACAACTTTTGCAAAATTGTGATACCGTCTGATAATGGTAGGTAAGACTAGATAATGCTGGATATAGTTACTAGCCGTGTCCAGTGCTCCCGAGTATCGCACACTATTGAAGTACTATTCCTGGACCTGTAAGGGGACAGGTTTACGGTAACGAGAAACTTTTGATCGCGATGCGGATTTCGGTTCCTTTTTGAGAATGTTTGTGCTTGTTAGTTATTTGAAGAGTGCTGAGGCCATTGTCTCGTCTATCGCTTACATGACGTCGAGTGAGTTTGTTATTTGTATTAGACTATTGTTAACTTTTTCGTCAGCCATTGATCCGATATCTCATCCACTCGGTGTTGCAGTATTGACTGCGGATGATGCGCCTGTTTTCGATGTGGATCGCGCTTCGATCAGTGTAGCGGGTTTGCGTAAACGTTTCAAGTTTGTCGCATTGCTTGACGGTGCTCACGCGCTGCAACAGTGGTCGACTACTGATGTTTCTCCACGGTTTTTGCCCGTATTCGTTTCTGATCTTGCTTGTTTGGTAGAACGATTTCTGTATTTCACCATGACTCATCTTCGTTCTTTCGCTCGGTTTCATTCGGTATCATGCAGGACCTATTTTCGGAAAGATCAACTAATGGACGTCCTTCATTTGCATACATGTAGATCTGCTTGTATTCCTTTTAGAAGAACTGTTCCTGAACTGGACAATGAACATGACTTCCTCGAACAATATCAACAATGGTGGTCATCATTGCAACCTGCTTGGCGTACCACCCTTCACAGCACTCCGTTTTCTAAAGCATCACCTCCACACTCCGACTGGTCGAAATTATGTCGCACCGATCCCAATGGACTGACGTTAATAGTTCTTGCGCTCCTCCCATTAGATCGCAACACACACTATTCCCCACGTACGCTTTGTACATCGAAGACGCCACATGGGCTTTCGCACAAATCGCGGAATGGATCAAAGGAGGTAGACTCATTGATCCTGTAACGAACGCCACAGAAGAATCAGAAGCAGGCTCTTCAACACCACCAAAGTCCACCAAACGAAACAGACAATCAAATTCTTCCAAATCGTCCAAAATAGAAAAACCTATTCGACTTCGGTGGTTGGCGATGCGGAACAGCATCCAATTTTCATCACAGTACGTGATACGATTACATAACAATTAGCGAAGGATGCAAAGTAGTTTGTCGTAACGTAGAGTGCTTGTCTTCGCATACATGATTGGACTTCATATCTACGTACAAACAAAACATGTGCATCACCAATGACTGATGGGTCCAGGTTTGCCCGAAGGGCCTGTGGTATCCCCACCAGTGACTTCGGCGGTCAATGACTTCGGCAGTCACAGGGTGTCACGATTAGCTCGTCCAAACACATGGCAACCAGCATTTGGATGAGAAGGATGGCGATGACGAGGACGACAATCTTGATATCGATCAGGATGCGCCAGACCGAATGTTTACATTTGAAGTCGCAACAGACCAACGAACGGGAGGAGACAGTGACCGTCCGCCAGGGTTTCGAGGTTAGTTCATCAAGTAATGTAATGTAATGAAAACGTTGATGAGATTTGTGTTTACACTTCTATCCAGGCTAGCGTGCACGCTATCGCACTTCCAGAAGCGCCCGTCGCAGATTCAGATCCAATGAGGTCTGCGCCAACCGCACTGTTTTTACGGGGAGGTCGTACAAGGATTAACGACAGCGGGGTATCGGGAGGCGAGGGTTACGCGAGAACCTTACAAGGAAAATTACATGACGAGCACGAAACTCGAAACGCAGCTGTGAGTTTACCTCTTTTCGAATATATTTGTACACCCTGATAGTTATCTGTTGCTATGTGTCAATAGGTTATTTGACCGCCTCCGCCTGAGCAAGCAGTTGGACAAAGAGTTCACAAGGGTTTTGGTTAACTTTGGGAATGCGAGAAATGGAAACATGAGACGAACGCCGTGCAAAGCATGCCGGAGTCGAGCGTCAAAAAACGGGCTAATGATATGACCGTAGAATCGAAAAGGAGCTGCCCGCTCTTCGAAAGGCAAATATTTGAGGCGGTTCTACCGTATGTAGGATGCGTCTTTAATTTGTATTGTTCGTATGCTCATTGATAAAAAGTTTTCAGTTGCTTTGATCGCATGGCCTTCCCATACGATGATGTCGCTGCAGGAAGCTAGTCAACGATCCCCGTAGGCGTGGATCAAACCTCGCAATTGAAATCGTTGCATGCTGATGTTGATCCGCCAAGAGCCCGCTTCGGAAATTCTGGCACTCTATCCAAAGGCAAAGCACGAGATTGTGTGGCAGCTCCTTGACGCATTTCAGAGCATTGACGATCCCGATTTCCGCAATGTCAAGGATCATATCTGTGTTTTCAAACAATCGCGGCTGCTTTCGAAAAGGGATCCTAGGACGCTCGCCGAACAGGAGTACATCCTTTGTTACAGGGGGTGTTGGTGAGGACGTGGATCAGGCGTGGGTGAATATAAAAGGAAACAAACCAGGCAACGTGGACGGGGATAAGCGCAACAAGACGATCCTTAATTCACTGACAGCCAATTTCTGACTTGGTTGGGAGAGGACTTGGAGGGATTTGCGGAGTATTGTGACCTATTGAGACTATTGGTGGGAAAGGCAAAAGAGAAGGCGTATGCGCACTTGGAGACCCGCTTCACGACAAGGACAGGCTCGCGCCAGCAGTGCACAGGATCCAAGAAAATGAATCCGCGGAGCAGATCAAACGCGAACAAGCCAGTCGCGCGGAGGAGGGGCAATGTCGGTTGAGGATGATAATCAGACAGGTCAATGAACTATCTGCACAGACGGAACGCACGCAAGTATTACAACAGTATGAGCAAACAAGCATTGACATGCCTTGACTTTATAGAGATACCGTATTGACCATCTCCGAGGTTCAAAAGGACGGGTACTCGGGCTACGGGTACTCGGGCTACTCGCAAGGTTTGACCTTGTATTACCTCGGCTACGCCGACCAAGGATGCTTTGATCGCTGCGCTTGATTTCGAAGGTCGGTTCCACATACTATCCTCAACAGTTTACTCTTATATTTTTATTTTTTCGTCGGTAGATGTACACACAGTATCGAAAGGTCAGGTCAAGAGGACACTCTATTGGTCTTACGCTATTTCATCCCACCACTTACCAAGTTGGGAACAGCACAGACTGGCGGTGCTGACCAATGATACTTCACACAGGTGCTGTTCCGTAACAACTTTGTGCTTGGTCGGGATATGGGCTATTTCGGTCATTCCAGTCGAGTTCGACCGCGCTGGATCCCAAGGCGAATCCGTCATGATTCCAGTTGACACTGGTGATTATCATCAAGGTACGTTCTCGAGGGATTGGATGAAGGGAACCCACAAGATGGCAATGAACTCCAACATTTGGGGTAGCAAACGGTATGTGCTTGCTCACAAAGATGGGCCTGACGTTGGGAAAGGTATCGATGTGGATGCTGCACCAATAGTCAATGTGTTTTCGTCCGATGGAGCTGATGAGGACGGGTTGCTACCCCCCCGAGATACCCTGCGGGCGGACATGAATGACCAGACGAGCCAATAGTTGGGCGGTGTTCACACGGACTAAATTAGTTGAGTAAAGGCATTGTACGGAATTGTCGGCAATGGTAAAATGATTTATATTGAAGAGGAGCGGACAAAGTCCAAGAAGCGGGGATTCCTGAACACCGAGTGTCAGAACTCGGTACTCAACTTTGGAGCAGAAGGTTCAAGAGACTGGAAGGGTTGCAACATGTGAGGTTATCCTTCTGACCAAAAAGACTGAAATCAGATACATATTTCAATACAGGAATACACAGCTGATCCAGGAGTTTGGACCCGAACCAAACGTTGACGAGGAACCGCTCGATGAATCGTTTTCGCTCACACCAGTTCCACAACAATTTGAAGGGGAGGACGGCCACGAGCAGGACATCATTCATGCGGCAATGCAGGCCACCGCAGACAATGCACAAGCAGATCACGTACGGCTGTTCCACGCGTCCCCGGCCAAGGATATCCAGTTATCAACATTGCGGAAAGTCTACGAGAGGCAGGATCCTACCCCTTCGTGTAGAGTGCTCACGCACCGCCGGCGACTCAAGGTCGACGACGAGTTTAAAGGCAATTCCCGTGATAAGAATATACTGGCACGCGTCCAAGGACATTTTCTCGATTACGTCTTGCTTATTGGGAATCGGACTGGACTGGACGCGGCGCTGCCAAATACTCCCATGGATCACACGCTGGACTTCCGAATGAATCTATGTTACAGACACCGTCTCTGGCCCTCGGCGAGTTTGAAAGACCTTCCGTTCAACGCCCAAGGGAGAATGATGTTCGTCGGCCAACGTCGGCAAGAGGACATTTGGATCGCCATGCTCCCTGAGCAACTCGTCGATCAAGGACCAGGTGCCCGCGCTCCCAAGTTGAATGCGCCGACCACAGCCATGAAGAGCCACCACAGCTACATGCTGATTATGTTCTTCGCATTCGCTATGAACAAAATCGGTCTCAATGACATCCACTGCAGGGACCCTTACCCGATTCCCCTTGACCTCGAAGGCGTCAAGGCAGCGACTGACATCCTGTGAGTTTATCCTATCCGCAACGTATTTCGCACAGTGCTGCGCAACATTTCGGTTTATTCATTTGCGCAGCGATGGTTGGTGGACACGTTTGCGCAAGTTCCATTTTCTAAAGGTTGCGCGTTCCGGTTAAGACCGGATTCTGCGCAATTTCGACTTTCTTTGATTTGCGCAGTAATCGATCTACATCGTTTTCCGTGTTTGATATTATACAATATATTGCACAAGGCTGACTTGATTGATATATAGGGGTCGCGATGGTGAAAGAAATCGTATCATAACCATGACATTACACCGCTTCAAGGATCTGCATAGAGTGTTCTTGCAACAATGGGACGAGTGGGTCGATAGAGCGCCTCCAGAATATAAGGAAGATGGTTTTCTTGAGAACCATCTTCCTGTCGCGATTACCATCCGTTACGGTCAAAACCAAGAACTATTGTCCTCCCTGGCTGATATCGATGCCGAACGAGATGTTTGGCAAAAGGACCACGTATACAAGAACATCATGCATTTCACATTTGCTCTTGCAACACATGTGTCGTACGTGATAAACAGCTATGTTCAGACGACAACTACTCAACATACAGATAGATTTGTCAACGTTAACGAGTGGGATATTCTACCATCAGTCGATCTACAAGCAAACAACGGAGCAATATATCTGGGTTTTGCAGTCGATGACGAGCGACGGCCAATAGAAGACCTTTCCACCCTCCCCTTGCTGGATGAAGATGGATACGAGATTCCGATTTACAACGAATCCGGCTTCAGAATCTTGAGGCGAAAACCGGCTGACTTTGAATTGATGGGCTGTTTACTCGATCTTCAGGAAGTGGATTGCCTCTTTGATGGGAGAGATGTTGACAATATGGACAACCGGCCACTACGTACTCACATTTACCGATACCCTATGGCATTCACGAAGACTCTCGGGAACGTACAAGCTGACGGTCTCATCTATCCCTTTCACACCCGGATCTCTGCCATCAACGAATTACTTATGCAACCAGCGAATGAAGAAAACCAACAGGATGATGACAGTCAGTCTCTGTTCGACGAGGACCCCAATGATGGTCACGCCCCGCTCTCAGGACTCCGCTGCCAGGCATACAATGCACTATCACACCGTGTGCGAGAACGTGCAAAATTTCATTCCGTGCAGCTCGGCCATGTAACTTCTGCTCTAGCTGGATCGGGGTCTCATTGCCGCAAGACCAAACAGAAGTCGGATAGAAGACGGGAATATTGCACGACCGCACTCCCCCATCAACGGTTCAACGATAAAATTGATGGGCAAACCGCACCGCAGGCCATGCGCTTTGAAAACGTTTACAATCTGAGCGTACGAGATATGAAACTGGAGCACGTAAACGGACGGTTCGTTTTCATGACCATTTTGCCTGCCAAAATATTCTGACCATAAATATTCAGATCCATCTTTGATCACATCATTCGTCCACTGCTTACGTCTTGGCAACACCCCTCCGTCCTGGATCCCCTCAAAGCTGCACTGGTACCTTTCAAGCATAACGTAAGCATTCCTCATTTATTGTCCGCGCGTTACATATACATAACAAATGTCAGGTAATACCTTCAATGTTCCAATGGGTCACTTACCCCATCACCGTGCTGCTAGATCAGATTTGGTGCAAAGCTGTTCCAGATCTGGAAGCACAGAAGCTGATTGATCCGCACGTTGTGGAAATGGCGTCCGTGTTGGAACGGGCGCTCAATTTTGCCCACACAGGCTCCGCTCGCGTCCTTCAAAGGACCATCATGGATCGCACATTTCTTTCGCTCGGTATCATATTTGATGGTTTTCCTGTCTTGTCCAAATCATTTGTAGACATCGACTCCTTGAGGCAGGGGACAATCAAGTTACAGACCGAAAATTGGCCCCTTGATGCAGGATCGGGTAGACCAATGACCTCCTCGCATCGCGCTCAGCTATTGACTTACGGCAGTCAACATTACGAGGTATGTTTGTTTGTTCATTTGTCGTCAATATTTGATTTCGTGCGACATTCAACCAACTCCAATTATGTCTTCTAGATATATATGGCTCGTTTCAGCCTTAAACGCAGTCTTATGGTTGTGCCCGACGGGGCTTATCCGGATGTTGCGGACTTTGCACATCGACTCGCACGGCTGGCGTTGGAGGTTGCGGTCAAGGCATACATCAGTGACGTTAAAACGTTTGTGGTCACCGCCGTCTCTGAAGACATTCGACGACTCGCCGGTCATGATCGCCTTGATCCTCTCACGCGACAACAACTGAATACTCGTAACGAAGCACTTCAGAGGTGGAAGGACTCGCTGTATCCCCTGTCCTACTCTCCAGATGTTCTCGGTGATCTAATTCGTGCTGTTGCTGGGTATGATCAGTCGCATCCTCATTTACGAGCGCCAGAATCTGGTCCCCAAACCCTAGAGTTTCTCGCAGACGTAATGCTGAAGCAGTCGAAGGATTTCGACTCGCGGCGTATGCCACCCTTTATTCAACAAGGCGGTGCGCACTCTGTGATGAAGGTGGCTGTCTCGGACTTGATGGACATTGCTATCAGAGCACACATCCATCAGAATGATATCGACTCTTTCTTTTCCGAGGGGTTGGTCGACGTTTTGAAGTCCCTCAAGATCAACCATATTCCATGGCGCCTTGACACTGCCCCTGGGCCTGGAGCCGCATCTTCTATCATTTCTCCTCAAATGTGGTTGTCCCTCGGTGCAACCAATCCTTCTTCCAACCACGTCCTTCCTTCCAATGTTTCCCAGAATGAGATAATTTCTTCGCGTATCCGTCAGTCGTCGATCAATATTGCCCTGAACGATCCCAGGGGGGAGTGGTCGATTTTATCACAGGAAGTGCGGCTCCGCAAGTTCCACACTGTTTTCCACAAAACGCAAGGTCCTTCGGAGCTCCACATCAGGCATGTCACAATTCCTGCCTCTTCGCCCTCGTACATCCGAGACATGTACCGATGGACCGTGACCCACTTCAATTTTCAAAATCCCATACATTTCCTCGCCCTCCTCACCAGCATGGCGTTCGCCAGTCTTACCCCTCACGTCTTTGTGCATCCTGATGCCAAGGCCTCGGATGCCTTGTCCCAAGTTACCACCGTTCAGCAACGTATTGATTACATCCAGAATCTCGATTGGATCACGAAGGATAATCACAAGGGGAACGTCCAACACCCGCCCTTTATCTTAATGTGGACGGCCTTTGTACTTGGCTGTTATGAGCCATCGTCCCCTATCGGTGCTAGACTTTCCCGAAAAGAGAGTGTAGGTAAATGGTACGAAAAGAATAGTGCGTTCTCTCTTCTCCTCTTGAATACATGAAGATAATTTTTTACATTGCGCAGCCACAAAGGGAATCACGCACTTGGCCTTGTGCCGTTTCGGTCTAGCCACACCCCACAACAATCGACTTTTCCATGCTCACACATGGGGAATTGATGTGGTCCCTCTCGATCAGGCTGCGATCCAGAGTGTATACGAAACCGTCCAGAACTACATGACCGCTAATCATCAATTTGGCAGCTTCGACGCCATCCAATTTTTGGCTGGCTCGAACACTGCCCAATTTCTTGTGAAGAAAAAGGCCCTGGACTCTCGACCACCATTGACCAACACCTTGGGAAAGCGTCCCTTCAGTGTATGGGACTCTGAAAATGACGCTACTGATAAACGTTCACGATTGATGTAGACTTGCAATTTCCTATTCTCAAGTGTCCTCGTCGATCTTTGTTATCTTCTTTGCTGCTCAAGTCGTTGTCAATCCATGGCTTCATCATAATAGACTTTGCGTCACTATCTGGTATATTAGAGGTCAACTGGCCATCATTGTCATACTTTTGAGGAATTGAGAGCTATCGTTTTTGCTAGAATATCTCTATTTGACTGCCGTGTGTATTCAAGGAGTCATCGCGCCAACACACTGGCAGACCTTCTCCACCCTACATAGTACGTAGTACATACCAATACATATACATCTCGATGGCATCCACATATCAGCACCAGAGTTCTGTCGTTACTATCAAATAACTATCTAGTAGTCTAAACCGTGTATAACCACCAGATAATCGTTTTGAGGCCCTCCATAGCTGTTCGCTCAAGCGTTCGCCATTACCCAAGAAGATGCAGATTTTGTTTGGAGCACTAGAAAATGTGTCGCCGCACAGCGCGGCCTGGACCACCTTCCCGGTCCACGCTTCGTCTCCCTTGCGGGGTTGAGGCTTAGAGTTGATCGTGAACAGCAGCACGACGTTGGATGGGTTGGGGGCTCTACCTGGGCCTCGACAGGGACATGGGTCTCAGTCTGTGGGATATTTGGTTCCGAAATTTCGAGAGAATCATTTGAGAACGTATCGATCTCGTTCACCAATTCTGGCTTATCCACGCTGAACATCTTTTTAGCTCAAACCACACGAAGCGCTAGCGCGATACTGTTCGTCATTTTTCATCTGAGCATGTATCACACTCAACCGGACCCACGGCACATAGGTGACAACGTTCAACTGCTTGGCTAGACTGCTACTTTGGAATGGGTGATTGTGTTTGAAGGCGTTGGAGAGTCGCTGCGTGAGTGAGAATCTCCCGACATGGATCGATCTTATATGGGGATACAAGCAACGTGACATTGACGCCTTGAACGTATTTCATCCGCTCAGCTACGATGGGGCAATAGGTGAGCTAATCATAACCCTTCAGCGACAGCCATTCCTCACAACATACTCCAGACCTGGATAAGATCACCGACCCTCTCAAACGAGAAGCGACGGTCGGGATCATCAACAACTGTGATTATGTCGACTTGGCCCTTTTTCCATGTGAGCTCACGTCATGTATTGTTACAACTTTATAGTGGACTTAGTGGGCCTGTGGCATGTGTAGTCAAAGATGGCGGTGAAGTGATCCCAATTCCCGAAGGTTTGCTCTCTCTCCCATCACGATTCGATGAACAAATACAATGGGTGAAAGATGTCAATCTTCGAACGCTTCATTAGTGTTGCGGGCTCGCGACCTCGTCTATCGCATTCCTAACGAGTCCACTGAGCTCCTCTTCCGCACCTACTATAGCTTGCACGCGACACTCACGCGACAAGAGGCCACCGAACACCATCTCTGGATCAAACGAAGGATGGGCTCTCTGGACAGCCTCGGCAAACTTGGCTTAGTCTATCCATACCCCCACTATGCAGACCAGGAACAAGGAGAGGGGGAGATGTCTGGACCCGAGGAGCAGCCTCAGGACGGACCTTCGTGTCTGGGTTATGCAGGGGAGCAAGGGAAAGATGAACAGTCTGTATTCGAGGACCAGTCACAGAGCGAGCTTTTGTTTCCAGTTTCTGCGGCGCAGCAAGGAAAGGAAGGAAACCCTGGACCAGGGAGCCAGTCACAAGACGGATCGCCTTTGTCGAACCCCACAATGCAAATGGAGGAAAATAAAGAAATGGTCATTACGAGTGCCGATCCAGTTTCTACGCAGGAGAAAAGACTGATGTTAAGGTAGATATCCGAGCGAGAGACATCACTCTTGGCCTTCGACGACTCCCCGTCGGCTTTTACATCGTGGTCCACCATAGTGGCCTTGAATGGAGAACCAACAACAAACCTTCGTCAGCGAACGATGATGTCGAATGGAATGGGCCAATCCCACTGTGAGTTTCCTTTACTGTATCCCGGGTTAATGCTCATAAAGAAGTTCTCAGACCGTCAGATCTAACAACATCCATCTGCCTTGAGATCTATGCATCCTTCGAGTTCCAGCCAAAGTTGGGCTCTGGTGAGCAGCTGCGAGAGTTGACAGTTACAGTGCTATTGGACCGCAGCGCAAATGAAGGTCGTGAGTGGGACTGAGTGTTGGAAAATGACTTGGGTACTCGCATCATGGCACCTTTTACCATCTTCCCAAAGGATGGCGACGTTGTATCCCCTTGTTCGTCCATTTTCGTGACAGTGAAACAACGCCTGTGCCGGGGCAGTGATTCATCAGCACTGAAGGATCTTCGTTCTCCCTGCGTAAGTGTGCAACTATACCCATGTCAACACGAGTCTCGTTAAGCAGTGTATGTCTATAGTCGATCACCGAACACTGAGGCGAGCTAGAGGATGCAACAAACGAAGGCCACGGTGCTCTTTCTCGCTACCGAAAGAACGGAGGAAAACAAGAACTAGAGTGTTCTATCGCCGCGTTTGAACAGGCGCTCAATACCAGATTTCCGGACGATCCCGCATGCCGTGCAGTCGCCGAGTCGAACCTAGCGATGGCGAAATTCATCTTCTGTCAGGTCGAGGGTAAGGATGTCTCCTTCGAGGTCCCCCTTGGGCTGTGTCACAATGCGCTTGCTGCCCGTCTGGTTGGTCATGTTGACCGTCCTTCCACGTTGACCCAGCTAGCTGTGGTGCACTTGGCACGATTCGAGAAGGGGGGAAGCAAAGTTGAGCGAGTGCGGGCAGAGGCACTGTTGGGGGAGACGATGGAGCTGAGCTCCGCTGGGGCCCGCGAAAATCAAGTTGCAACATTCCTACTCCAACTGTCTGGCGGACGAAGAATGGACCCTGTTCCTGCAGGCGGCCAATCAACGTTGGAACTGAATTCAACTTCGCGCCTAACAGATGAGGATCCATTAATTTTAAGTGCGCACACGTTGGCTCGCTTCCATCGCTTTGGTGATTTGGCCGCGCTACAGCAAGCCATCGCACTCTTGGAGGAATTGGTCAAGTCTACTGCGGTTCGAGATACCCGATATCTTGCAGGACTTTAGAATCTCGGTGCTGTATTATGTCATCAATTCAATCGGCTTGGGAAACTTGAAGTGAGGGATCTCGAGCATTTCACCTCTGAAAGATGCTGTTGACCTCACTCCGGTCACCCCGACAAACCCGGTTGCCTGAACAATCTCGGGACCTTCTTCCTTACTCGTTTCCAGCACATTGGGGAGCTGAGCGATCTCGCGGATGCAATTTCAACCCTCAGGGATGCTGCCGACCTGACCCCTCATAGTCACCCAGACAAACCCGGGTGCCTTAACGGTTTCTAGCGCCTCGGGGCACCGAGCGAACCAGAAGACGCCATTTCAGCCCTCAGGGATGCTGTCACCCTCACCCCGATAGACCTGGTCATCTCACCAACTTTGGAAACTTTTTACTCGCTCGTTTCGAGCGTCTTGGTGCTGCGTGATCTCCAGGACGCTATTTCAGCGCAGAGGGATGCTGTTGACCATAGGAACGTCTAGGAAAACTCAAAATTTCAAACCAATTAGGATCTAAGCTGTCTATTGTCCGAGTCGAAACAGCTGACTACCTACCAGTACTGCCGCATTGCAGACGTGTTCAAACCAGCACGCACAGGTCAGGATTGCAGCGGCCAGACATAGTATTAGAGCATCGTCAAAGGTTTTTTTAGGGATCACGGAATATCATTTTTTCACCCCTGAACTATCCGTTCGTTCCCCCATTAGCTCCCACCTTTCAACGTCACGCCGCACGAGCGTTTCGATAAACCATCAATCACGCACCTACGGGTATTCGACTGCAAAGCGCATGCCCAAAGGCGTTTGTCTGCCTTCATCGTCAAAGCGGACGCATCCTCGAGTCCAGGGATGTGGTACTCAACGAAAACGACCCAAACGGCCCTGCTAGAGTCACCGAGCCCTCAAAGCGACGTAAAAAGGGACGACGTACCTCTTGCGACGGAGATGATGAGTGGCGAGCCGATGGGCGAGGAAGTCAGAACGGAAAGTCAACCTGATGAGAAAACGGATGAGGAAGTTGAGGAGAGCGAAGAAGAAATAGAACGTACCGTGAGCGACTGAACTGACTCGTCGACCGTTTCCACCACAATCGCGATCCGCCAAGATGACAACGCTGCGAAATTCAGCTGCGAGAATCAAAAAGCCAATTGGCTACCACTCACCGTCCTCCCAACGCCATCGTCAACATCTGTCGTCCATCCGTAAGGCTCCCGAACGATCCGCGAGGACCGCCAGCGCACCCAATCCCTCCACCCGAAGTACGAAGGTCGAGTCAACAACGAAGAGCGCCAGTGCGCGACGGGCATATGAAGAGTCGACCATGGGAACGGTATCAAGGATAAAGGAGGGTGGAGAGATCGAAGAAACGAGCGAGCGGTGATGTTGAGGCGATAAGAGAAGCAGTGGAGTGGAGTGGTGGGCGTGAGAGCCCAATTCTCCCAAGTAGGCTACGATAATAAATCAACAACTCGAACGTTTCCACATGTATTATGGCAGATACTAAGCCGCCCCGTCATCAGGCGTATCAGAAAGAATGGCTCGTATATGGGCCCCCGCTTGATCCCAACGTTAAACTCATCAAATTGGAGGTGGCCAAAATGAATGTCAAAGAGTCCCAAGTGCCCTTGGATCCTGTACGCTACGCTCGCTACACGCCCCGACCTCGCGTTTGCAGTAAGCAGGCTTCTACTCCACGCCACCATATCTACGAAAAACAACTAGCGCATCTATCATCTTTCGAGGGGATGCGCAACCGATTCATCCATTCGCTGCCCCCGTTTCCCTGTGGCGTGTAGGGATTGGTTTTCTCCTGGTGGACTCCCTTCGATTTGGGGTATGCCTCAAATTCTGTCGAACCATATATTCTCCACCGCCATCGGACCTGAATAAATTCTGCCGTTCTCCGGTCATCGTTTTGGCTCGTTCGAGGTAAGTTCTTGTCTCCTCGAACGATGATTGAAAACAGGAAATGTCGAAGTGATCGAAACTACGATACGCAGGCGGCTCCCGCGAAAACAGCAACAATAAATACAATGCATCCATAGATGAATTGCTGATTCAAATTGGTCCTTTAGGTCATGGTGTTCGGTACCCCCGCCCGCCGCCCGCGTTTCGAGTCCCTAATTTCACTGCGGACGGATCGGACAACATAACCTTTTTCTCTTTCACTTGCGCCCACCTTCCCGTTCTTCATGAGCGAGTATTTGATTCTCCCGATAAACCGTTCGCCTGGAGTCGAGCCCATCTCAAAATCGCGATCGGGGCGTTTCTGCTCAACCTCGTCGTTGTCTTCGACAAGCGCGAATCTTGTGGGTTACTGTGGCGCGTGAAGAAGACGAGTGACCAACCCTCGCGCTTGGCTTGGATGCCGGTGGGAGGGACAACGCGGTGGATGTTACGCTGGAGGAGAGCGCGTCGCCAACGTCGCAAATGGCGTGACCATGGAGAGGCTGCGTATGCGTACGTTCCACCAGAAAACGATACATCGGAAGAAGTGATGTTTGATCGAGGGACAGCAACGCAAAGGTTGATGTAGAACCATTCGGTATGACCGGAGGACATCACTAGTAAACCCCCAAGTCTATTATGCGAAAAGGACAAAAAGATTGGACGCGATAAGTGACTACGTCTGATTCGACAATACCGTTCGACCTTTTGAATTTACGCTCCTGCCCCGATGTTCTTGTAGGCGCGACGAAGCCACCTCACAGTTCGAAGAGGGTATGATGTCCGATGCAGTATTTATCCGCTCTCGGATCGGTCTGACTTTATTGCGCACCGCGTCGGGCGCGGGCAGGACGGGGACCGTGATTGGGACCGCAATTCGTTTTGACCGTCCAGTTGTCGGGCGCGTCCTCTCATACTGGAGAGTTAGCCAACGTGGCGAACGTGCGAGTCGCGCGGACAAGACGCGCGTTTTGGTGTCGGAAGATCGGTTTTTGCTTGATTGAGGTCTTAACGGCATACGTGTAGAATTCGCTCACCGCGTCGTGCTATGAATGGCGTCGCTTTTCGTATCACGTTGGACGCGGACGCGTCAGTTCCCCCTCTACTACTCAACTACGTGGATGGCAGTAACGGCCCGGGGTTTCGACATCCGGAGGGAGCAAACCTCGGAGGACAACCGGAGGATGAACATTCAGAGCCTGGTACTAGTCCCTCCGCCGTGATATGACGACCGTTGTCCTTACAGCGGTCCCGCGTTCTAGCCATCCGAGAATGTCAGGGTTCCAGAATCAGGTGGAATGTATACTTTATGTAGGATGGAGTGAAAAATGCCTGGGGAAGCCGCGGCGTACTTGATCACTCGCTCCGGTGCGCCCATTCCATCGACGCGTCGTTCTGACCATTTACTCCCCGTAATTATGGGCGTCACCTCCTGCGTTCTCGTCGTGCAGGATCCGGTTGCGTTCTAACGCGTTTCCCAGGTGCCCCTCCGCTCTGGACACTCCCCGCACGTTCGTTTCGTGCTTCGTCCCTGCTTTCGTTCCCGTGTCCAGGAGTTCAGTCCGGGCGGTCGACTATTTATCATCTTCGCACCCTGTCATACCATCAGGCAGTATCCAAGTAGGATGGTGGAGAGTGGAGAGTAGCCGAACGCGGGTTCGCCCGTCTTCTTTTCCTTCTCTCCTTGGCTTTTTTTCTCGCCAGCTGGGATGGACACCATTCGCCCGGTCCGCTTGCCTGCAAGCTTTGCCTCCTTTCCAATCTATTTGCGTTCTTGACTGGGATCATGTGGAATGACAAGAGGGAACGTACGGCCAACCCAGCCGCGGGTACTATCATGACGTCTCCGACATCCGATGGCTTTGCCGAGAAGTATTATGATGTCATACTTTTCGGCAAAGCCATCGGTATCCGGAAACTGTCCCTAGGAGGTCGTGACGCTCATCGCCCATCAGGTGTCTCAAGCGCCAGCCTATCTGTGTTATGGACGCTCTGGACCCTCTCAGGCAAACATCGTACGCTGTTGAATCTTCTGGGAAAAGCCTACTTGTGGACTGACTTTCCTGCTCTGCAGTCCAGCTAAGATTCTCTACGGGATTCCCCTGGACCATAATTTGAAGATTACTGCATCTGCACCAGCAAATCTGTTGGAATGCGGTCGATGGAACCAGGACGAACTATCTTTATTACCCCCTCCAGAAGAAATCATCCTTCGGCCACCTTCCTCGCTCTCTCCGCCAGAGGGGCAGTGGTACCCGCAAGCAAAAGACTTCGCGCTGAATGCGCTTCCCGATTTCCGATTCAAAAGGAGATATTTTTACAGCTCACGCTACAACCGAAACTGTGAAGGCGTAGAACTGCTCCAGAAAATGGAACTCATCTGTGCTCCTCCAGAGACTGTTGCGGTATCTTGGAGCAAAGCAGAGGCCTCATTTGAACCCATTCCTGGCCAGATTGAACTCCGGCCAGGTATTCCCTTCATCCAAATGTTGGACGGTGATCCACTGAAGGCGTTCACGGTAGCCTGTGTCCAGACGCTCGATTCCGTTCAGCAATATCACGAAGGGCATCATGTCCAGTTGTTGATTGAGCAACTTCAGGAACTTACTTGGGGCAACAGTCAATCTGAAATCCCACCAGTCTATCGTCTCGAAGGCTTACATCACAACATGCGCTCCGACGTTACTGATGGTTCTGGGAGTGTGGAAGGCTCGTATAGCTTGGCCTCAACGCTGATGGAGGGGAACGGACGCGGTATACTTGGCCCAGCAAAGCAGGCATCAAGCCCCAAAGCGTCAGCTCAGATTGGTAGCATTCTCGAGACACTCTCACAGATCTGGAAGCTGGTTTTGCCCATGTGCCTTTCGAAAGAAGAGTGGGAAGCGGTCAATTTTTTGTTTGAGGATAACAACGTCTTTTCCTTCTGCTCCTTGGAACCTGGGCCCGTCGCTTGTCAGCTCAATGTCTCGGCCCAATCAGATGGAGGTGCCCTGGAGACTGCGATAGGGAAAGTGCAAGGTACTTGGCACACAGACCGTCACGATGATCCGTTGGTGCCCACTTTGTACATTTTACTACGGAGGCTACCGCCAGGTACGTCTTATACTCATCATCGTGATTCTGGTCAGTTCTGATACCTTGAAATTGCTTCACAGGAAGTGATCCGGGGGCTTTCTGTCTCGGTCGTGTCGGTTTATACACTCGAATCAGGGACACCGAAGTTATTATGATCCTATTTCGGGCAAATGACATTCATTCGGGATTCGCACCCCACGTTCTATCATCTATTGACAACTCTGGCAACTCGGCAAGGGAGCCCAACCGAGTGGGATATGTGCTCTATTGTCCAGCTGCAGCAACTCGGCGAACGGCAGAGATCGCAGTTCAGCCTTCTCGGTTCAAGAGTCGAGAAGATTCCTATGAAAACTTTGCAGAGCATGGGATGACTGTTCTAGGTAACTCATACCAGGGAAGACTCGCGCGGGAAATCTCCATGCAAACTTGGAACAATCTGGTCAGAATTGGGATTCCACCTTCGGGGGGGCCTTCCATGTTGACCACCTGTGACTATATCACTTCTGCCGGTGCTATTTCCTTAGTTGACCTGCCATTCCATCTTATTTGGGATGAAGAAAAGATTCAAAGGTCGCGATCCAGAGGTGCTTGGTGGCGCCAAATTGCGCAAGATTATTACCTCCCCACGGTAACGACCAAGCTTCAAAGAGGTCAGCAGAGGTCTTCCAAGCACGCCAACAAATCCATTTCAATGGAAAATAGTTCAGCGCTCATGGAAGAACGGCGACCAATCCCTCGCATTGCAGGCCGGCAGTTAGAAGGACCAGAAGATAGGGACGTGTTATCGAACGAGTCTCCAACAGATGAATCGTCGGAAGGAGACTCTCTGGAAGGCGCTGGAGCGACGCAGTGCCACATTGCTGACGTGCAGACCGGCCAGTCGTTGGATGACGGCTTGGATGGACCGGTTGGAGAAAGAGACCTGCGGCCCAAGAAACAGGTCAAATTAGACAGCCAGAGTGAGTTCCGGATGCCGGGCAAGCTTGCACAGTTGCCCAAGCTGCACACCAAAGATCCAGGAGAACGAATTGGGGTGAAGCGCTCTCGGGTAGGCGAATCTAGCAATGGACAACGAAAATTGGGTGAGTTTGAACGGACCATATAACCACGCTTCAAAACTTAACTTTGCGGAAGCGAAACACCCCTGTGTGGCTGGCTCCCAACCGGACAAGCGACTCAACAAAGATCTAGCTAAAGCAGGCCCTACACCCAGATTGGAGAAGCCTGGATGTGCCGAGTCTTCATCCAAGTCAGGTAAGTAAAAACTCACACAATCCCAGAAACGAGGAACGGAGAGTATTCCTACCTAGCCGGGTCTTTGTTCTCTTCCAGGAAGCGATCTCGTGAGGACAGTGAGGATGAATTTGAACTTGGCAACGGTGAGCATTCAGAGCTCTGGGGCAAAGCATCAGGCTCACTTGAATCCGATTGAAGATTTGACAGAGTCGGAGGAGGAATATGAAGTCGAGTCAATTGAGGACTCGATTGCTTTGGAGGTGCGCTATTAACCAATCATACCTTCGGCACCAATCCAGCTTTCCGCAGGATGGAACCATTCTTTACCGAGTCCGGTGGAAAGGGTACCTAAAAACGGAAGACGAATATTTACCTGAGGAAGAGCTTCGGTTAGTCCCTCTTTTAAGTTCTGTAAGAAAGGATACCCGTAACGTTGGGAGTTTAGAAATTGCTCCGAATTGCTGGACGGTTTCCAGCAGGCTTTCCGGGATTCCAGCAAGCCCGCTGGCTTGACCGGGTTGAAACTCACTGGAGAAAGGAGACCGCTTACAATCAATCAAAAGGGGTCAGCGTTGTCTCTCTTGGAGAGTATCATAGATCCAACCAACCTCCTGATGGAGAAAGAGGCTATCTTACAAGCAGTTCAAAACATGGAGCAAGTCAGCCAAGCGAACGTAGGCTTGGCGTCCAATCCTTCATTCCCGCGGAGCCTGGAAGTATTGGTGAAACAAGCTGACACCGTCTCGAGCCTGACAGTGGAAGAAGAAAACGATATACATCTATGGTCTGATGGGGCCGCAGTGAAAGCGTTCGAGCAAACCCACTATGCCATATCCAGCTTCGATCAACTCTTCCGTGATGCTAATAGCGCGGATATTCTCAGCTCTCTGATGAATTGGGAACTTGGAAGGAGTTTCATCATTTTATTTAATTGGTTTACTTCCACCTGGCCTATAATGATTTCCGTCCTACTCAATCACCTGCGCTATCAAGGTCGAGACAGTCTTTTGAAGATGTCGCCAAAGTTTGGTGACCTGGTAATTCGGATCTCGGAATACGTTGCCGCCTGCGCCAACAGGTCACACCAGCATGGTTCCACCTCTCAGAACTCGGACTGTTCCACCTGCACCGTGTCGGCGGAGACTCTCCCTCTGCCTAGTTCTACCTCTACCCCAATTCAGTTGCCACCGGTAGAACCCAAGTATCTTCAAGATCGCTCCCAGTCTAAGCATTATGCTGGATGTCGACAAGTTCTCACCGAGGTGGTATTTACGCGTTACTTTCGGGATGAACTGAAGATCATCGACTCCTCTCTTATTGATGGTGGAAGAATCAAGGACTTCTGCGACGATGCTATCCTTGGCCGCTTCATCTGCCGCGCTGCAATTGTCGTTGCGATTGTCGAAGCTTTTGAAGGAGATGACGGGATTCTCGCCTCTCGCCACTGGAAGATGTTGCTTCCATCTCCGGCTCGGGTCTTTTCAGGAAACCTCACGGCCACACGCGCAGGTCAAGTGATATTCCAAGATCCTTTGACTGCCGTAGCGGAGCTTCGCACCTGGTTGAAATCCAACGTCTCTTCCCAGGCTATCAGGACAGCTAGCGAAATGGCTGATGCGGTTCACGGCTACACTGTGCAACTATCCAAACCCTCTGCCTGTCCCCGACGTCGCAATCAGAACCTTCTGTCAAAAATCTCTCGGCCACGGCTTTACGGTACAGATAAAACCCCCCTTGAAACCTTCACCCTCATTCCAAACCATCTGGATCTTGCTGTCCCAGCGCTACTCGTGCGTGAAGTCCTCAGTGCAAAGCGAGGATTCCCCCCCCAAGAAGCAGCCATTAACCGGGTGACGAGGGGTCTCCCACCCTACAGTGGTCGGGTGGCTATTGGGGATTTCAACCCAGATCACTACGACCTTGTGAGATCCGACAATAGTTACGCAAAACTGGTTTCCTCCGTCTTCTCCAGATCAGATATTTCTACGGGTGCTGGCATTTCAGGCTTGCTGGCTTACATGGCTTGCGGTCACAGTTTTCAAACCCGCCGATTCGTGAACCAGCACGCAACCTCCCTGGTTTTCCCGAATCTAAGTCATTGTGTCTCGCTGTACAGCCTGGATGACGGTAGCTTTGGACCTTGCTCAGATCCCAAAGTTTGGGGTCGGTTCTCCAGTCAGTTCGCCATCAAACTCTCTGAAGACGGGTCCACCATAGAAGACATCCGGAAAAAATTCTCACCTTATTTCCAAGCCGAGGTGCAGAACAGTTGGGAAGAACTTCTTGGAGATCTAGCTGGACGGGATCCTCAATCCGCGCCACAGAGTCAAATTAGCTGGAAGGATGCCAGGAATTGGCTCGATTCACGAAAGCTTTTCGGGTTTCAGTCCGGCATAACCCCTCTTCAACTACTTAACAACCTGGTGTTCTCCGGGGTCGTGGAGAGTCCCTCTGTTCTGGAGATGGCCACTTGCATTGACCGAAGCCGGGCACTTGGAGCTTACCGTGGACTGAAGGCTCTGGGTTACGCTCTAGATGGAAGAGGTCAGATGTGGACCATTGCTGCCTTCACGCTCTTCTATGAACATTTGGACCGCTACTTAACACTGGAAGACAAGGAGATTCTCCACTTCTCTCCAATATTCGCCGAGCACTTGCTCTGCAAAATTGGACGATTCCAGAGGGCTCTGCAATTGAAAGGAAAGCCAAGTTTGCAGTCTATCGCTGCGGCGGCAGCAGTTGATGCACATTTCTCTGCGCACGCCAATCTTCACGATCCCAAGTCATTTCCGATTCCGGTGTACGTAGATCTTGAGCGCATCTCCGATGTGGTAGAGCGATTTCGGAGCGATAACTAATTACCGCAGTCTTTCTATTCCGAAGTCGTGGCTAGTCTGAATAGGGATATACTTAGTGAGAATACTAAATTATCGCTTCCCGCAGTTCGCGAAAGGAAGCACGATTCAAAGCTCATTAATCATTCGGCGAGATACTAAAACAAGGGGAACAAAATATCCACTGGTCGTGGTTCAAAAAGCAGTGGAGCAGACGAGTGCAGTTGCCAGAGGGTGAGTGACCGTCGTTGGTCCTTGCGGGTCATGTCGGGAATTTGAGCGTCTATCTCAAACGACTGGAGGGTATTGATGGGGGGTAAAGACGCCACGCGTCATCAGTTATTCATACAACGTCGCCAATCAGGACGCACAATCGTTTCCCCAAATTGCCAGTCCTAAACACCCAGCCTTTCCTAGCACGGTCAACCACGCACTCTCTAATCCCTTGGCTAACACATATCGCCACCTCCCCGTCTTCCCTTCTCCTCTATCAAAAGCAACAACACACCAAGGAGACCACCAACACCGTAGGAGTACTTGGAACCAATGATCGCAAGTATGATCGGATGGGACAACAACATCGCGCGCAGGTAACGTTTGAAGCAGAATCAGGCTGTCACCAACATTAGTCAACCGCAAATCACAGTAACGAGGTAGGCTTACATGACGAATGTCGCCAAAAAAGCCAAGCTCCAAATCGTGCTCTAGACTGCTCTCCAGAGCATCCTGAGAGGACTCGAAAGGAATGCATTGTGCTTGAACAATGCACGAGGGTGTCAAATCCAACACCCCACTTGGGGAATCTCCATGGAAAGACGGCATGTATGTGGAAGCGGGACTGTCAAGCAGGACTCCCCCACGGGTGGACAGCCCCACAGGGAGGGCAAGGTGGGCCAGGATAGGGGGAGCAGCGATTGTTCTTCTTGCCATGACAGCAGATCGATTGGCCGCTGCTAGATCCTACAAAACGCTGTGAGGACATACAATGAGCAGAAAAACCAACCCACCTCTCGTGCAAGTATCTTGTCAGCATCACTGACATCGAGTGACCGGTGCGGTTGATGTCCTGGACCATCTGAATAGCTTCAATTGGCGCACCAGCCGCTTCGGAAATACTGAGAAACGGTCAGCGTGATACTCGATGTGCCAATCATTTGCTCACCAAACGGTATGATCTTGGGAGCACCTCTGGGCGTGCAAAAACCGTAGATGATCTGAACACAAATAGACCATAATCTACACAAAAGGCACACCGCAGAGGATAAAAGCATCACCGTGCGGGATATGGATCCCTCATTTGGCATGAACGCGTCGTATGAATCCTGCAACCCTCTCTGCAAGACGGTCAACGAACAAGTCACCACGCAACGCGGGACCGGACGAACAACTGTTGTGCAATGATCAACCTCCGCGACAGCCTTTTCTCAACCATGATCACCGCGGCTCCGGCGACAGCGCCAGTGACGACCGTTGTCGGTGTGCTTGTGCGGAAAGCGACGGGTGTGGTTGTCGTTCAGAGGCCACGTGGCGAGCACCTTTCCGTCTCCGACTTTGCACAGAGGGCCTCGATGAGCTTGATGTGTTCGGCTTCGGTGCACGTCTCGACGAGTACGCAAAGGTGAGCCTGGCGCTTGTCCAGGGCCTTGGCACACTCGTGCAGATCATGTGCAGGACCGTCGCGCACCAGCGCGTTCATCAGGACTTGCTGGGTAGCATCGAGGGTGAGTCAATACGAGGAAGACGAACGCGAATAGGATACTCACCTGAAGCGCTTCCTCGACGAACATTTTACCCCTTGGTACCTCGGTAGAGACCCCGACCTCGGCAGGAGGGGCATTGTCGACTTGAATGTCATCTCCAGCGTCAGACGTCTTGTTTTGATTTGTGAGGGTGTCGCCGTCCGCTCTCGTTGATGAGTACTTGACTGAGGGAGAATTAGAGTTTACCAACATCGATTCTCCGCTCGGCTTCTTGCGGTCAAGCTTGCACATTCCCCGGGCAATCTAACCAGCGTTGCGAGCTTACCATAATTTAGAGTCTCGCGTTCGTCAATGCCATCGGGTGCAACGAACGTACGCATTCTTTGTCCTTGTCCGACTCCCATCCAACCCACGAAATCTGGGACATTGCCTGGACGGCAACCGACGCGGACCTCTCTTCCTCTGCAGACGGCACCGTCAAGCCATGGGACTCAACCTCGGGCCAGGTCTCTTTCGTACGCCCTCTGCATAACCTTGCGATCGTCTCCCTTTCCGCCTCCCTGGACGGGTCTCTCAGTACTATATAACGGACTCGAGAGTACCACCTGTTTTGGGATCTGACGTCCGACTTCGTTCGTCACCAAAGTTTCGATCGCTCCGTGGAATGTGCAGAGCGTGTGAGTAAGCTTCACGACGAGGTGCGACATGTTCATGACCTGATTTCAACCAGCGTCAACGGTGTCGCCCAGCCCTCGAGGCCGGACGTACGCTGGGACTCATCCGCAATGGAAAAATCCTGGATACACGATGAAGCTAAGGTCCAAACCTGTCTTCCATCATAGGAGGTAAGCTCGCCGCGGGCCGTACGTCGATCACGCGTTTCCCCACCTCTCTCTTCCAGCGCCAACCCCCAAGACCTCAGCCGTCATGGATCATCCTTGTACCCTCCCTCTTCGACTTCTGTCCCTACCAACACAGACCACTTTCCTCAATGATCGTCTCCGGTTTGTCCTTTTACGATCCCGCACAAGCGAGCGCCATCCGGGATTATCACCCACCTCAGCAGATGGTACGCCCCCTTTGAGCGTTGAGAATGGCACCAGACGCCATGGACGAGGCCGGTATTTCAAACGGGTATGGCTTCAAGGTGCCATCTCAGACCACCAAGCAACCTTCACTGGCTATGCCAACCTCCGCCAGGGCCGACTACAGCATGCCTCTTCCCCATTTGCCAGCACCAGAGACATCACACTACTCTGGCATGTCTTACGATGCAGCACCCGCCACGGCGTCACCTACGACTGGGATGTTCCAAGGACAACCGAGGGCACGCGACATTGGACTACCCCCACCGCCACCAACAACAATGAAACGGGTCGATCTTTCTGTCGTTCCAACAACGCCGACCACCGGCACTGCTTTGCCTCGTGCACCACCCGCGTCGACACACCCTCGCAGTCACAGCCTCAGCCAATGTCCGACGGTGCTGCGTGGTTTGGGTGGGGCGTTTGGGTGGACTGAAGTCTGTCGACGAACAGGCAGAGGACATGCAAGTTCCGCATACGGCGGGTCCTGAGTTTGGTGCATTTGCGATGGCCAAGGAGAAGGTTGCTGGCGAGGACGAAAAGGTTGTACATGATGGACCGCTCTCGGCGGGTGCAATGCTGGTCAAACGGTTCGGGACATTGTTGGGCGGCGTCACATGCGGAGACGATGGGAAGCGGGGACATGGAAGCGTTGGTAAACGGACAACGATCGTAGGAGGTGTGTCGCATCGACCTGCCAGTATTCCGTGCACTGCTTCACTACCTAGTCGTGACGTCGCCGGTCCCGGGCCGGTTCCGCCTCCCATCCGCACCGTCGACCGTCCACGTCAACAGAGCCGACCGTGGACGACTCCCAGTCGTCCAGCCCTTCTTCACCGCGCGCCGCACGCTCCAGATCGGTCACGTCCTCGTCGTCCGCGCCGTTTCCGCCTCCCCGGCGGAAACGTCCCGAGAGCATGCAGTTAATGCCCACCTCGGATGGGGGTGACCTTGGCCCATTCCCTCTCATCCACTCCGCGCACGTACGCATGGCCTCGTCCCAAGGTCTTTCTCGCCACCTCTCGCTCACGCGCAATAGGGGCGCGATCCGTCGGATTGATCTGGGGACGGCTTGCTGGAGAAACAAACGACCACGACTTACATAAATCAAGAACGTCACACTCTCGTGTACCAACTGTGGGTTTTTCAGACTTGGCTGCTAATTGCTGGCATGACCATGACCTATCCTGCAGGACGGTATACAGATCTGTACCCGGTGCTTCTGACGTTGACGCTCACCGATGCACGGGCAGGAATTTCAATGCAAGGAGGAAACTTCTGTCATTACAAGTACGAAATATCTGTCTTGACAAGGTTACGGATATGGCTGAATGACAGCTAGGTCTTCAAGCGTTCGTCAGTGAAGGATGATGTCGTCGAATGGAGTGGGCCGATCCCGCTGTGAGTTCCTCCTCCGTTAACCTGGATTAGTGTTTACAGTGTTTCTAGACCGTCAGATCCATCAGCAAGCATTTGTCTAGAGGTCTACGCATCCTTCAAATTTCAGCTCATGTTGGGCGCTGGCGAACAGTTGCGAAATTTGACAATCACAGTGAAACAACTATTAGACCACACAGAAAACGCATCCGTGAGTGGGACGGCATTTGCACAGCGTTTTTTTTCCCCAAAGGATGGCAACATTGTATCCTGGACTCCTTGGTCTCTATCTCGACTCTGCGCATTCGCTTCGACGTCGCGCCCATTCCCCTCGCTTTCCGCACCCTCCTGGACGCTGTGGTAACCACACTGCATGGCCGCTTCGCATCCCGGTTCGATTGACTCGATTGGACCTCCTGCAGGTGAGTTTTCAGCACCCTTGTCTCTGAGCATTGGCACGGGTTGTTCGAAATTTCCCAGGACTCCGATCCACGAATTCAGGCACGGTCACCGTCATTCTCGCCAACGTCGGCGCCTCGGTATAGCCCCCAGTCTCCATCGTTCAGTCCTACATCACCGCGCTACTCACCGACGAGGCCGTCATTCAGTCCTGCATCCCCGAGATGTAAGTGTCTTCGTTTCGTCTGTCTGGCAAAGTTTCCTGACATGTCTATAGATTCACCAAGTATGCATTTTTGCTGTTCTATTAATTGCGTACCACTGACACGTATTACTGTCGTTGCAGGTTGTACGTCCTGTGATCACTTGTTAGATTTCAATGCTGATGACCTGGGTAGCCCCGGCTCACATATCTCCTTCCTCACCAAAGTACTCTCCCACCTCCCCAACATCACTCTCGTCACCCAAATACTGTAAGTATTCGTTTTCTCGAACATTTAACCTACCAATACTTGCAATAGTCCCAGCTCTCCCACATAAGTACCTCTAGTACGAAATGATGGCATCGAAGGCGTTGTCGCCGGTGCCAATGCGGCCGTCGCGGGCGACCAGTCCAGCCCTTGAATCATGTAAGCCTTATCTCCAACTTCTTGCGGCGCCGAGACACTAAACTCCAATCTTGAAGGTCTTTGCTAGTTCTAACGTGTTCAAATTTCATCGCCATGCTAACTGATATGCTAAACAACAATCCGACATTTGCGACTGCCCTCGTGGCAGTCATCATCGTCTCTTTATCAGCCTTCTTCTGCAAGAAATGTCGATTAACCTCAAAGGAAGGACATCCGCTCCCTCCTGGCCCTCTTGCGTCGTGGTTCTGGGAGAACATTATGCCGACGGTCAAGTCAGACAGTCCTGCCCAATTCTTCTCGATGCACTAATTGATCGACTGTTCTTTAGTATCGGCTCTAGGTTCGTCGATTGGGCTACAGAGTACGGTCCTGTCATCATGCTTCGTCAAGGCTTGGGGATCTCCATCGTTATTTCAGGCGTCGATGTAAGGCAAAATTTCACACATAGATGCTTCCGGTGCAATTATTGACTCTTCACGGATCTTGTGTTCAGGCAGCGACTGAGATAATGGAAAAGGAAGGCGGTGTACTCGCAGGCCGCCCTCCAATGATTGCCGCCGATGGACTTCTCTCGGGACGCAAACGAATTTCGCTGATAGGTAGTGACGATCGATTCCGTCGGCTCAGGAAAGCCGTTACCTGCTTGGACGTAGGTCGTTCTGAGTCCATGCGCGGACGAGCTCACGGACATTTCAACCTCAGATGGTTTGGAGATCACGTTCCTCGGCATAGGCATCGTGATGTCACCTTTCACGGTCGTTGCGTACCAGCGGATGAACGCAAAGAGAGACCCCGCCAAATCGCTGGAACGCGATTCGAAAGAAGAGGATGGGCAAAAGGGAGGAGAGACGGCATTCATAGGGGATCGAAGTCGAAGGTTTAATCCAGGCAAGCCTAGAGAAGTGATATAGCGTTTGTCAAATCACTCGATGCACCACCAGGTCTCCACGCACTGGCTCGAAAAGGTGGCAGTGAACTGAAATGCGCCTCGAGGGGCTCGTGAGCACGGTATGTAGTGCATTTTACATGAGAGACCTACCTCTGGCTCTAAACTCGGCTACCCTGACGAAAGAAACAGTCAACCAGAGCTACAAGACAGAAAGCACACGATGCTCACTTCCACACTATGGGTAATTTGTCTCTATACAAGCCGTTGGATGGTTTGTCGAAAATGAACATGACGGTAGCATTCGTTCCGAGGTCCTGGCTGTTTGCGCATGACAAACAGATAGGTGATCGACATGGTCCCTGCCAGGAGTGAAGCAGCAAGTGCGCACCTCCTGAAAGTCAAAGTCTTCGTGTAGACCATATTGGAAACTGGGCGCTGATCGTGTGTGAGACGACTAGAGGGTCTGAATCATTTCCCGCTGTGGAGCATTGGCAGTCAGCTGCCAACTCCTCTTATAGTGCCATTTCAGGGACACAAGCTGTCAAGGAGTTAGTGCGTTCCAGTGGCTTTCAGCGAGGCAGGAGCGGAGCCACACTATGTAGTGACGCAGCTTGGAAGGCGCTCGATCCACCGTAAAATGTTCCTGCGGCGGAGTTGACACCTCAGTATGTTCACGGGTACCCGTCTATCCCATGGACCGAGACCCAGGCTGAGCTATATCATGCACGATGATGTGTTAACTACACACGCCACAGCGAACTCACACCATGACAGACGCAGATGAATGCTTGGAAAAATGCGCGATCCTGAATAATGATCGCCATATCAGTGATGGCAAGTATTCAATTTGAGATGCTGTAGACCTACTCGGATGTTGTACATATCTGCGGTGAGGATCCTGAAGGAGTTGGTATACAGTGATGTCTGTGTCTGATTGTCTAGATGGAGAGACTTGCATGGCGAGCAATTGTACGGCACCACCGCCTATACTGGCTATCTGCGAGACCAAGTCAGAGTTAAATGTTTCGTAGCCTATCTGCGTCTCCATGCCGAAGTCGGAAGCGAAGGAGATGAGATGTACGTACGAAGCGTACGACGGTCAATTGGATTGGACCATACCATAGTACCACCAGATATCCCACAAAGAAGTATGCCAATAGGGTACACTGTTTGACAAGCGATGCGCCACCTAAAGATGGTGCACGGCTGCCCATAGAGTGGGGTAAATGTGCAGGTGGAGAGCGAGTAGCTGAGGAGGTACAGAGTTGATGATGAGTATATCGGGACAAGTGTGCAACGGTGCGATCCGGGATTCTCCGAGGTGAGACCCGTTGTAAATTTCTTCGAATAACCACACTTACCACACTTATCCTCGCACGTGCCGAACTCGGATTGCTACACATAAATGACACGGATCATCAGACTGCAACTAGGAAAAGTCGCGATGTCCTCATAATTCGCGAGTTGCTTGCGAGTGATCTCAAAACGGTGGCCGCAAGGGCATGGATAGTGGTAAACGCCCTTTGCATCGTCCCAGCTCATATCTTCGGTTTCGATCTTGTCGTAGTAGTACGCAACCATCGCGGACGAGATGGTGCTTGGAAGAGCATCTGCTTCGCTCTCCAACTGGCTCGACGGCCCCGGCCGGCTTCCAGTTGCAATGTGCGATTCCTCGACGCCTGATGGCTGACCATATCACCTGAGGGATAATCGAAAGCTTCTTGATTGGTCATCACGGTAGACCACACTCTATTGAGTACAGAGGCCATGACCAACCCACGACTATTTACTTCTAATCAAATGTGGCGTCCCGGGTTCGGCTAGTCCCCTTACAAGTTGAGTCCTTCAGTATTAGTAGCATCGGTTGGAGCTTACGAGCCATATTCCAATGTTGTAGACAGTGCTTGTGGTAATGCCGCGTCAGCGCCGAACGATGAAAGGAGATGGTTCGTACATTAGAAGACCTGTAGGCTTTTGAATCTCTAACTTTCATTGGTAAACTTTTCATTGATCATTGCCATACGTGCATACACTTGATGTGGCGCAAACCTCTTGGCTGTCCCAATAAACGTCAGTGTGCCTCAACCTTGATTCCTAAGCCATAGCAATCTCGGAATCCACCCGTATTACACTGGCCCGACTCAAGTCTCAGCTTCTTCACATTTGGGGGCTTTGTGTCTTCTCCGTCGCCATCCACTCGGTCCCGTCGAGGCCGCGAAGCCTTTCTTGCGTCGTAATTCCCTATGTTTCCAGCGTGCGAGAATGGCGGAGCTGAATACCTGCCCCATTCAAGCATTGATGGCCGCTGCTTGGGATCATGCGCCGTCAGGTCCCTCGCAAACACCCTCAGAGATGTGTCTTCTTTGCCGAACCTATCAAGTAGGGACTGAAGAACCCGCCCACAAGCCCATCGGTCTGCCTTGATTGGACTGTGCCTCTTCTCGACCTCGGGGGCCATCCAATCTCGTGTTCCACACTGGTCGTTGACCTCCTCGTCCTCGTCCTCTACTCGCACTGCAATATCGAAGTCGATGATTTTCAAGTTGAAGTTCTTGTCGACAACAAGGTTATCCGGCTTAATATCCCTGTGAGCGATACGATGCTCGTGAAGATATGCGACACCTTTGATAAGGCCCAGGCAGACTTGGGAAACCTTGCTTTCAAATGCTTTAGGAATGACTCGGAAATCAACGTAGTCCCCGATGGTGGTCATTTTGGGTAGAATGGCCCACCCGTTGAACGAATCGACCAACGAGATGACATGGTCAGACCTGAGTGGAATGGTGTCGAGAAGTCTGAAGATCTCGAGCTCGTTCGATTCCTCCAGAACTTTTTTCGCAATGAATTCCTTGTCCGAGTTCGAGGGTCGATACACGGTGAGAATATGAGCTGGTCTCTGAGGTCGAGCGTCAGCATGGCGCATAAGTGAAAGAGGGTTACCAGGACCTGGGAAAGTGGCCGCCATTCGCTGCCGCTGGCATCCACGATGACTTCCGGCTTCACTTCATAGCCATGTGCTCTAAGTCGTCCATGGTCATCTCCACCACCCCCGCCCGCACCGTCATCGTTGTTGTTATCTGTACGACGACGCTTCCTGCTGTGGCCGGTCGGGTTCTTGGTGTGGAACGACTTCAAATGGCGATCTTTGATCCTATTATGGAGCTCGGAAATTGCGCCCTTCGCGGTTTCGTCTGGGTCTTGGTCTAACTCTACGAAAAGAAGGTTGTACAGGGAGCGCACGAACTTGACGCGCATGATCGCGTCATTCAACGATAATTGTAGTTCGTTGTAATAAACCTGCGACGGCTGAGCCTGAGTTGATCATTACATTATAAAGTACAACATACCGTTTCATCGTTCTGGTTCTGAAACAAGGTATAGCGAATGGTGTTGCCATCATCGGAAATAAAGACGGCGCAGAGGACGAAGTTCTTCTTCTCCTTAAACCTGTTCACGAACTTGTTCGTGAAACGGACGATAAAAGCCCCCGTTGTAAGCATCCGGATAAGATCCATGGGCCATGAATCCTGTGATGTGGAGTTAACCTCCACAAGCAGCCGAGGTAGGGTGAAGATTGAGATCGAAAAGTCGCTCCTAGGACAATACTGGCGTAGTTCATCATCATCATCACATTTCACGATAACAGTGATAGGTAAATCCCTGTCCCTGCAAAGACCATGAACATGGAAGGGGCCAAGCAAACGAGCACTTACCTCTGAGCGACGGCCGTCCTGCTCCCTGCCATAAGGAGCACGTCAAAGAAGATCGACTCCATAAGATGTTGCTTTAAGGGACGTCTACAAGGCCCATCCCATTGCCAACATCCATGCCACTCATAAGCCGCAACGTGATATGCGGTATGCACCACCTCCAATATGCCAGCAGAGCGCACTTCCTGAGATTCATCTTCGGCGATCGAGTGCTCAAAATGTGATCTAGGAGCATCAAATATGGGGCATGCAGGCAACTACGGTGACTGTCAACATCGAACAGCAGAAAGACAGATTGTGGAAACAGCTCACATCGACGGGAAGATGTGGCTTTCTGTCCAATTCCCGCTCAAAAGTCGTAACAAAGTCTGGGATGACCAAGCTTTCATGTTTCTCTATCTGGTTCCTCTGGATATCGGACCGTTCGAACTTTCCCCAATTCTTCACCTTCAGGAAGATATTCTCGTAGGCTTGTAAGCGGTCGCCACCAGAAATCGGTTGCTGAACTTGAGGCAGCATGTGCGTCAGATATTCTGTGCCAGAGCAAGGAGATGTCAGAAACACTCACCAAGGGGCGGGCTCTGGAATTCTACAGTGTCGACAACAACACGCAAAGGATCGAGAACAGGTATATCCAGGAAGTTGCGTGCTATGGTATCCTCTTGGAGTCGTTCACCACTACCGGTCTCGTTAAGATACCCTTGTAGTTCGCTCTCATCTCCCGATATCTTGTATAAGCGTATCATATTGAGGGCTACGTTCTTCAATTGTTCGTGTGCTTCCTTGACGCGGGGTATAAGAGCCCCAATGCCTTCACCCGGGTGGATTAACATTGGAAGACGGTCTTTGAGATTGGCTCCTCGTAACCAACAAACAATCTCCGATGGCAGCGGATCTGGAGAACAATAATCAATTGCGAGGACCAGCTTGGATCGCCTCTGCCACATACCCACTATGACATGGATGTTGTCCTTGGATAGCGGTTCCGGGAAAACTTCTGATAGGCCTTGTTCTCCCTCCAAGAACTTCACATGCTCCGAGAGGTTGAGTGTGCGGAGATGGTCCTCATAGGGTCGGGATACGGGATCCTTGGACTTGTAAAGACGGAGTGTATCAGATTCCACGTCGCGAAAAGTAGTTGGCTTCTTGTTCTTGATGGCCTCTTGAAGGTCGAAGACGGTCTCCGTCCTTGAAACCTTCACCTGGAAGGTCGCTTTAGGATCATGAGAACGGATCCAACAAATGAGCCTGAGCACATCCACATCCATGGGTGATGGCAGTTGCCCAGCCCAGCGCGTGAAGGTTACATAAGCCACTACATTTGACGTGCATAAGAAACCGGCACCTTGAACTTAACCGCCAACTTTGCCTTACCAATCCACCTGATTCCTGTCGATTTGACATCACTTCGACCAGACGCAGGGCACGACAAGAAAACCCAACATTTACCGTCTTTTCCATTCCATCAAAAGTCAACCCCATCGGAACCTCAGGACGTTGGTTTCTCGCCAACCGTTGCGTCGTTTCGTTCGATTTTTGATGATTTGACACTCTATTGACTATGCACAGGGAATCATACCAGAAAACGCGATCGCATGACGCCTTTCATCTATCTTGTTCGGACGAACCCCAACTGGACCCCATCCTGCACCCTACGTGTCTCGTCGTATCCAATTCCTATGCCCTACGGAATGCCTACCCTTTCATCTTTCGCCTTCCAACCGACATCCTGGAAGACATATTCATCGTGCCTCGCTGCTGAGTCACCCGTGATCTGGCCACGCCGTGGTGTTGGTTGCCGAGAAGGAGTTGCCAAGATGCGGTTCGGGAACACCAAGGTCGGATGGAGCCGCACCTCCATGAGGGAATGGGTCATGTACCACATTCGTAGTGCAACGACGGGGCCAGATGGATAGCCGGATGAACCAGAATTGGTGCAGAGAAAACAGATACTAGAACGTTGCGGTGGACACATGGACAAGCCCGATTAGTTTCACCTCATACTTACCGCCATTTCGTCCCTGTCAGCCTCAGGCTGGAACGTGCCCCCCACTGTCCAGACAAGGCCGATTTCCAATCCAGTGGTAAGCAAAATGCATTCGGGCCAGCCGCTTGGGTACTAATCGACAGGTCAGCCTCTGAGACTGAAGGTATAAAAACCCTCAGGCGTGAACATGTCGGATCAGTTATTTCATCGTTATCGTTCTATCCGTCATTTCCAACGCGTACATCAATGACAGAAATCGCCAACGCCGTAATGATCTGTAAGAAAGGACACGTCCGCCGCGTATGTCATTCTCATGCTGCCGTTATTCACAGAGGTAACCTAGAATCTTAGCCAATGGCGACTTCCAGGCCATTCGCGGTCTGCAGTCTATCTATGAAGCGGTATGCTCCTTCGAAGAGGGTTTCTGTGCAGATATGGCCAGTATCGCCCAAGCAACGGTTGTCATCCCGCGACGGTTCTCTGCCTAGTATCGTTCCAAAGGCAGAGCCGTGTCCCCGACTCGGTTGCACTGCGTGTTCCCGCAGGTATCAATTCCCCGTTGACGTTGTGGGTACTTCTAGGGAGAGGCAAGATGCAACGGCCAAGGCTACCGCTACCGGTATTCGCGAACCAGGAGTCTCCCGCCAGAGGCCGTCCGTCAGCGAGACTGCATCGCGCGTCCAGCCCACGAGTTCCTACGGCAAGATGCCCGTTGTCGCTGTCGACTATACTGGGAGGCTGACCCGGGACCAAAGGCCCGCACCACCGATGCCGACCACGTATCTGCAGACTGTTTCACCATCTCTGTCGCCACCGCCGTCTCTGGACCTACTGATTCCTGTGGGGCATCTACGACCAGCTCACCAAACCTTAGCCGATGGCAAGCTCCAGACCATTCGTCTGTAGCCCGTCCATGGAATGATATGCTCCCTCGAAGAGGATTCGGGTGCAGAAGCCTCGACTGACCCCGTCGGCAACGTCGCGCAAGAAACAAGCGTTGGTCCCTCATACAGTTTCGACGAAGCAGGCGTCCCTGCTCAGTCCCATGCTGAGTGTCTTTCGGAAGGCAGCGCGCGCCGCCTCATGTCGGGACCAGAGACGCCTACTAACCTTCATCACTGCACCAGGTGGTCTGGCGCTGGCGCGATAATCCATTAGATTCGCATTTTGGACACCTTCATCAGTCAGCCGCGACGTGAAGACAGCGCGCTACTCGCGGCATACGCATTGGCCACCTGTTTGAAATACAGTGAGTGAGATCGTGTGTTAATTGGAGTCGCATAGCTGAAAGTTACTCTAGGCGACTTGAAGGAGTCCATCGTTGACAACGAAAATCTTCCAGAATGCATCGTTGGCATGTTAAGACTAGACTATTTTGATGATGCTGTCGGCCAAGTTGAAGGATTCCAGGTTTTCGGAGACATCATGCAACACGGTAATGAATCACTCCTTTTATTCTGGGAGATCTGGCTTCACATATTGATTCATTCGAGATAGCCGACTTGTGGGAAAAGATCGAGAATTGCAATATCCGTGAGGTTCTGAACAAGAAACTAAGTGAGGGCAAACTAAAAGAGATTTGGACGAGTTTGATCTGCTTGGATATCTTCAGGTCTTTTAGTAAGTGATAGAAGTGGCGATATTGGTCCATCGTTGCTGAGGTACTCCTAGACCCGAGTGGTACTTGGACTCGCGACCTTGTTGACAAGGGCTTG
Organism: Boletus barrowsii; assembly: GCA_038088775.1. NCBI lineage: Eukaryota > Fungi > Basidiomycota > Agaricomycetes > Boletales > Boletaceae > Boletus > Boletus barrowsii. The sequence continues at coordinate 47,988 of JBBPJP010000025.1, read as the reverse complement.
GAACATCTGAAGAACCGAGCATGGAAGGCCCAGAAAGCAGGGGTGGCGATCCTTTCTGCGTTAGCTCAGACAGGTATGCATTGATGGACCACTCGGGTTTTCTTTGACATTCCGCCATTTTAGGGCATGGCGTGGCTGCCATCAGTCCCCGCATACACGAAATAGTTGAGATGTTTCTTCCGGAGGGTTATCTGCCGATCCTGCGGACAGCCCCTATGAGTCAAACCTCGCCAGCCACAACGACTACCGGGTCTAGACTGCGTCAACGACCTGCAGCGCCTTCATGGATGATGGGACCTGCGTGCGCTCTGCGTATCCTGGTGCAGAATGGTAAGTATCACCTTCTGTCTTACATTGCTCCTGGAACTGAGGTGATGTATGGTTTCAGAAACACTGCGGAATCGTACGCGGAGGACAATGCAATACAGCAGTTTGAAACATTTATATCTATCTGGAACGCTCGTTGACGAGGCGGATACATCCCCACGGCGTGTCAGGACTCCGAACCGAGGCAAGCTATTTCCTTCATTCAGGGATGTAAAGCGAAAACGTGCATTTCTTATCTCTTCAGCCGACATGATCAGCATGCTTGACGAGACAATCAAAATTGAATTGTCGACGGAAGACTGTCAGGAAGTCTCATGTCGATCGGGGACGCTGTGCCGCCACACATCCGGCATTGGGAACGTCTCGTGATGCTGCTCCGCGATCGGGCAGTAGGGGTGGTAATCGTCCTCCCAGGATTACTCAGTGTTTCCGTACTGGGAATCCTCGGTGCGGTCACGTTCTTGCCAATTTATCTATCTGCCAGGCTGTACAAGTGCGTGTCGCAGAACCACCTTGTGAATACGGTGATACTGACGCTGACGGATGACTAGTTTCTTGAATCGGCTGCCATCACACTCTCCAGATATCGGTATCTCAGTTGCGTGGCGACGCTTCCCAGGACCAAGTCAGGGCTAGGCCTGAACTCGCGGCCCAAAGCCCTTCAGGTGGACATGGAGACGACGAAGGCTCTGAAAGTGTCGAAAATGCTCATGGTAGGGAAGAGAAGGAACCGAGGCTCTGAATACCTGGTGAGTAAGGTCAGCTTTATTACCAAGACTGAGGCTTATTTCTCTCATTCAGAAACCACACTGAGCGGAAACTTTCAAATGACGGAGAGCGAGGGGGAGGGGGAAGAAAAGCAACCAAGACTCCGGATGACCAATACCATTCGCACATGGGATGCGATTGACTCCATATATGCTGTGTACATGTCTTAGCTACGAGTTACTACCTGCCCATATCATTATACACTGACAAACGGGTACATCTCCAAGGTAATACTCGGACCGGCAAAATAGATCCAAACTGCATGGACCATACAGGTGCGTCATTGATGCCAATCGCCGACCATCGCCACGATGCATCGTTTGTTCGTCTTTTTTCCGGAAAGCCATCCCGAACGGCGACGCTTGACACCGTTCGCCTGCAGCCATTCAATTTTTTCTGCTTTCTGATGGGGAAGCACTCTTGCCATGACATTCGTTTCTGGGATGCCGACCAATCTTGCGACAGCCTTTGCCGTCTGCTCGTGGTCTCCAGAGATCATCCAAGTCTCAATGCCCTTTTCGCGGAGGAGTCGAATGACATCGGGAGCCTCTGGTCGCAACGTATCCACAGCAATAGTCGCCACGACAGAAAATGTGTCGGCATCGCTGATCGCAACGAGGGCGATACTCCTGGCTTCGGTCGCCCACTTGGCCAACCTGGAAGTTGTTTCGTCGTCCAGGATGACCCCGTGCTCCCCCATCCACTCTTCATTCTTCCAATGAGAGCCGTACGACCCAGCGCATCAAAGTGGGCACTCACACCACGACCAGCAACCTCGTCGAAACCGGTCGCGCTCAGATGGCCGCCCCATGTTGCGCTGCATACTGCTTGACAGCAGTTCCTAACGGGTGAGATGTTCGACACAACCACAACTGGAACTCTGACCTCGGGAGGACAGCCTTAAGTTTCAAATTTTGAAGTGACTTCCGGGTCGACATGGACATCCCAGTCTATCCTTGGAATTGCTGCAGAGCTCGAGTCTGCGTCACAACAGTGTCGACTTGCGCCATCTCTTGAAACGCTTCGCCTCCGCCGCGTGCACGAATGCCGAATTTGGCCGCGAGACCGGAACCAACGAGGAGGGCAGTCGGGGCTGCGAGAGCAATACCACAGGGGCAGGCGGCGACAAACACTGCAATGGCAAACTCGAGTGACCACACGGCTGGTGTAGAACAAATTAAGCACAAGGAGAAGAGGGAATAGATAATACATACTCCAGCCACCTGTGTCAGTGTCGAGATAATCGCGAGGGATACCACCTCCTAGTCCGAGAGCGAGCCAGACAACCCAAGTGATGATGGCGAGAAGAGTGACGACTGGGACGAATATGCTTGTAATCATGTTGGCGACTCGCTCGATCGGGGCATGACGAACTCGTCCTTCACGGACGATACGGACAATGTGATCCAACCTGTGGAAAATATGAGACGGTAGCTACCAGCGTTTAAATCGACACCCACATTGTCACGCTGCCAACAGCGTCCACTCTGATGTCAACAGCTTTTTCCTTGTTGATTGTGCCGAGGAAAACTTGGTCGCCAGGTTTCTTTGCGATAAGCTTGGCTTTGCCCGTGAGGGAGTTCTCGTCAAACGAGGTTCCTGCACCAGAAACGAGTGTGCCATCAGAGGGTGGAGTTGCCCCATTCAAGACACGGACAATATCCCCGACTTCGAGAAGATCAACGTAAACTTTTTCGATGTGATGTCCGGAAAGGATGGCAAGGTCATCTTTCTCTGGGTCACCTTTTTCGAGGTCTGCTTTGGAGGAATAAGAACCCACGTCGAACGGATCACGAGGAGTGAGTAGTAAGGCCTCTGCAGGGCGAAGGGAAGCCAGTGCTGTGATAGCATCAGCAGTTCGTGCTTTGCTGTATGCTTCGAGATACCGGCCTAGAACAACTCAGGGTTGGCTCGGGGAGATACACCGCTACTTACCAGCCAACAAGAAAAAGGTGAGGAGGACGACAGAATCAAAGTATGTAGTGGAGTCCCCGACTCCGTTTGAAGCGGGCGACTGAGACGTCGCGAGGGCGAGGAGTGTGAAGAAGTAGAGAGCAAGACAAAAGTATTACAAGAAGGTTCGTGCTGCCGAACCTGGTGAAGCGGGCGATCATTGGGGTAGTGCTTCCTTTGCGCCACATGGCGAGTATCTCCCTGATGCTGCGATAGTGGTAGAGGGAGGCGCTGTAAAACATGACGGGTGTTGCCAAAAAGAACAAAGCCCATTGTGTGCGCGATGCATTTCCATTCCACATGGGGTGTAAGAGGTAGACTTTGGACGGGTTTCCAGAGGGGGCGAGGTTCGCGTAAACGACGCTGAGGATGAAGGTAGGCACTGCGGCGAAAAAGGTGAAGAAAGGACGTCTGAGGAGAAGTGTTCGCTCGTGGAGCTGCAAGGAGCGAGCACGCTGCTCGAGGGTGGGATCTGCAGATTGAATGCAGGCGATGATGGAACGGATGGTAAAATCTGGGGGTGCAGGCTGATATGATATCTTGATGATAGGGTGGGTGTGATCATCGAATGGCTTGGTGATAATAATATTGGGATCGAGGATACGTATTGCATCCACTACTTTACTGGGGCAACGGCTGGGTGGGAGTGGGTGAGAGAAGATGTGAAAAGAAGCGGAGTACATACCGGGGGTACATGCCATCCACGCAGAGGGAGAGTGTGCGGGTGCCTGAATGGCTGGATGAAGAAGGGAGGATGGGATCTGCGCTGATAACCTCTGCTGCAAAGCCGCAGTCATCAAGCGTCTCAGTAACGGAGGAGAGGAGAGCGATGTTGTCTATATGGAGGGTGGCGGAATTGGTGAGAAGACTAACGACGACGTTGGAGACGCCGGGGAGGGGGGAGAGCATCTCGGTGATTGTATTTACGCAGGACGCGCAGGACATGCCGTTGACGGAGAGGGTGATATTGTGCGGGGTGGGAGTGGAGAGTGTGGGGGGCACCACGTGGTGGGCGCACTGCTGGACACGGGCAGCGGAAGGAGGGGAGTTGGTGAGATCAAAGCCTGCATCGTCAAGGGCTGCCTTTATGCGGGAGAGGGGGAGGGCAGGAGGTTGTTGGAGAGAGACAGAGCTGGATGCGACGGAGACGATGACAGAGAGAGGGGCCGGGTCAAGCGCAGCGAGGGATTGCTTGATGGAGCGGGCACAGCTAGACAGGGGTCAGACTTCACGGTGCCAGGAATTCCGAGTCGGAAGTTTACCTGGTGCAGTGTAGGTTGGATAGGAAGAGGGTGGTAGTGTCCATGGAGATTGGCCTCCCATGCCTGTCTGATCAAGGAATATTCATGCACAGTTCTCCGTTCACATGAGCACAGCCACACTGGATGGGTTGTGCCAGCGGGGCCACCACCAACGCCGCAAACCTTTGGTGCCCAAACGACACCGCACCGTACAACGCCACCAGGTCTGTATAGAACTGGTAAAACGGCGTCGCGGCGTCTTCGAGCGTGCAGACGTGCGGTATCGTCACGTGGGATCCTCCAGCACGACCCCGCATGGTAAAGGGCTCGAGTAGCCATGCCATCAGTCGCTCCACCCCCGCATCTCTAAACACTTCCACTTCCATCCCGCTGGTTCCAACGCCGTGTTCGAGTATACAAACTCGCATGCAGGCAAACACCACCTCCGCCGGGCCGTGTACGAAGTCCTCCAGACCATGTACGAGCAACACTTTGCGCGCTGCGTATGCCAACAAAAGAGTTGCACGCACTACGTCCACTTCGCTTGCAGTCCATTTACCCGGGATGGCGTGGAACACAGGGGAGGTGCCTGAGCGTAAGAGGTGCGTCAGTGGAGCGAACAAAAAGTCACGCGTAAGTGGTAGGCAGGCTGCGAATGTAACGTGTCGAGGGGCCGCTGGAATTGTCGCTATCACCTGATCCAGGAGGGGAGGGAATTGGAGGGAGACGGAGCGTCGAAGACCACGAGACACTCTCCGTGTTCGGTTGAAATGGCGCCACATATACTCCTCCCTCGGGCCACACCGTATATTCAAAAAATGGTCGCAGAACGTCCGTGCGGGTACCTTGGAGCAGTCCTGCAGGGTCGACGCCAATGAATTGCGGCGTAACGAGAAGAAATGAATCGAGCATGGCAAATGCGTAATATTCGTCTCCTGGAAGAAGGCGAGACAGGAACACAAGAGCCTGGGCGAACCATAACTGAGGGGTCGTACCAGGGATGTGCCGCGAGACACGATGGAATTGGATCATGAACCGTGTCATGGGTCGTAAATAAACCTGTAGATATGTTGCGCCAAGTGTTGAGGGAAGAGACCAAGTCGAGTGCTTGACAACCAATGCAGAGAGCGCCGAGAGTTCACCCAACGGAAGCGCAAAAGGAGGGTCGGATAGCGGTGCACCATCATTGAGGGGTGGGAGGCAGGCTAACCATAGACGAAGTGCAGAAGCGAGGATGTTACAGGCACTTGCGAGCGATTTCAAAACATGTTCCCCGTCTAGTGTCGTAGTCGGACCTTTTTTTCCGAGATCATGTCGCACCGCCTCCAGCGCGGGCTGGACGATCCCAAACTCGGTCCCATCATTGGTTGAAAAAGTGCGCCTGAGAGTCTTTGACGCTTCCTCTCGCTCCTCTTCACCGCCCTTGATACCATTGATCCGTGCGCCCTCAAGCCACGCAGCTTCAGCGTCCCATATGCCTGCATAGAGTGGCCAGTCCGATGTCTCATGACTCAGTCCATGCTTCGATGAGGGACGCCCATGCTATGCAGAGTTGTGTAGATGCTGAATCGGACGCGTTCTCACTTTCGCGATTGGAAGGTACACTGGATACGTATGAAGCAAGATTGGTGAATATTTGAGGGGCTGAGAGTAGAAACCATACGAGGCTAGGGTGGAGTAGAGCCTCAGCGTATTCGTCAGAAGCGTGGTCACCAGGGCAGGCGGATAGGGTGACGAAGGTGGAAGAGGGGCGACGAATCGAAGAAGTGCATCTGCGGGGTCGAGTAGTGCCGATGCATTCGAACGCGATGCAGAGGCGAGCGTGATTAGCACCTGAAGTGCGAGGGGGTTAGGTAATACAGATTCTTCCTTGGGAGGAATGGGTGTCAGGAGAAACGTGTCAAGAATCGTCGGCACAAGACGAGGGGTGGAAATGATCATGTCTGAAAACAGGTTGGACTGTTGAGCAAGCCAGTGAAGGACAGCTAGCAGTTGCGCAGGTGATTCAGGAGGAAGCGCAGCGTGCGACAACACGTCCGTGATTTGGGGGAGGAGATAATCAAGCTGTAATGAGGAGACGACGTCTGGGGCGGGGGACAGCTCTACACCCTCCAATTCATTTGTCATTCCATCCCACTTGACAATGCATTGCCAAACAACCTCGACCGCCCGCCCACCGAGGCTACCGATCTGGTCAATGGCAGCCAAGCCAGCGGCAAGAATACGGTTTCGAAGTTGACCTTCTTGACCAGGAAACACGACTACTTCATCTGGGCTGTTGATGTGTTGAACCTGCCGACCTAGACGGTGAGCAACCTTGGCCAGGATGCCAAGCATCGAAGCCCGCTGAGCTGGAACAGTGGATCGTGCGAGGAGAAAAATATCGTCGATGGTGTATCCGGCATGACTACCCTCAGCATGGTGATGTAATCCCAGGTGGGATGGTAATGAAGTAGAAAGAGTTGTTGGTATAGGGACACCTTGAAGATTGAATTGAGGGATAGACGGATCGGTCATCCCCAGGGAGGATGGTTCCATCCACGCGAGGCCTGGATCGTTGGCTGGTACGTTAGGAAAGTATCGTCGATGGATATACTCGGGAGTGCCTTCCCCCGGCTCATCTTCGGCTTTGGCGGCGCGCGTGGGTTGGTCCTTTGTAGCACCATTGGTCGAGTCGGTTCGCTTAGCGCCCTGGCGGAACGTGCCCAAAGAAACGATTGAATCATCCTTCGTGTCTGGTGGAGGTGGAAGTGCGAAGACGGTTCGTTTAGGAGATATATGGGTGCTGATTCGTACATGTGCACGTCATCCGGAGTGACTTCGGCAAAGCGCAACTTACACCCTGTTCGGCTGGAAGGACGTGTGCTGCTCATCGCCGGCAAGGGCGAAGGCACTGAACATTTGAATTGCTAGTAAGGGACCAAGTCACTCCCGATGAATGTTGAGCTTACCTGTACAACCCATATTCTCCAGGCTCTTGACGCGGAGAACGCCTGGCTTGGTGGCCAAGCCATCAGACACCCGACGCGGTGTTGGGGAAGTAACATTGACAGTGTACTGGTCTTTATGAGCATCACGGTCGCCTTTGGTGTCGTCAGCCTTTCCTGCTGGTTCTTGCACGGCTCGGTCTTCCAGCTCCGCCTGGGCCATTTTCTGTCGTCGAGCTTCTTGAACGCGCCTCAGCAACTCCCCTGTACCTTCGCCAAAATCGCACGCTTCTCATGCTCGATATCGTCATCACTCATCCGTGCGATCATACACATGTTCTCGTCGTGGACCTGGCGAAGGAGAGCATCGGTATTGGTTGGAATGGGTTTTGGATCGTTGATTGGACCTGACAGTGCGACAGACGGTTGGTTCTGCGATGTATTTGATACGACAAAAGGTATGTCGGTGTGCCTCGGACCTGCGACGTCGCCATTCAAGTTGACCTCGTCCCGTGCGTGTGCAAAGGCACTCTTGAACCGATGCTGAGCAGTTGGGAATCCTCTTCCTGGCGTCCGAGTGAACCTGGAAGACGGTGCTGACTGCGTGTGGGGCGTTGTTCGCTCGACGACGGAGCCCACCAATGAACGGTCGTGAGTAGACATTAATATCGCTGGTAGTAGCGAGAGGACGGCAGTCTGGGGTTACGTAATGTCCTGGGCCAATCAACTGTCTTAATTTTTGCAAGGCTCGGACCCTTGGTGAGTTCCTACCCAACATTATACGCAGTCCCCTGGTCATGAGTTGCTGACACTATCCAACATAATGGATCATCGGAAGGGTGTGATTGTTCACAAATTTATAAGTCGTAGTAGTCCTACAATTTACCCAAAGCGTCCAGCTTCGCGGTTAATTCGGCATGGTATCCCCTTGAGGTCCTCCATTGACGCAGTCTTTGCGGGCCAGCAACTTTCGTTCAAGACGAGGCCTTCCGTCTCATTGGGCTTTGGGATGACATGGAAATGGACGTGGTCCACCTGTTGGTGTGCTATGCGTCCATTGTTCTGCATCAGATGCAGCATGTGAGTAGCAACGCAGCGAAAAGATAGCGAGGACAGACCTGAAGAATATTGTAATTCTCGAGCCCTTGTGCAAGTGCGATCTTCTTGGCGCTCAGGAGTGCATCGGCGAGGTATTCGTCTGGAAGCTCATGCATCTTTACGGTGTGATCATTCATTGGTCAGCGTCAGCTGTGGGGCGGTCTCGGGGAGGTGATTACAATTACCTTTGGGAATGACGAGCACGTGGCCTTTGGATACCGGACCAATGTCGAGAAAGGCGTATCTAGGGTGGCTGTCGATTGTTGGGGCCCGTTTGATATAGGAGTGATGGTACGCACGAGAGCCCAGTCTCGATGAGCTTGAAGCTGGGTATTTCGCCTGTGGAGCGATCATGGTACTGATACATTAGGCGTGGTAAAGGTACGAGCCTTTGATGATCTTGCAAAATATGCAGGTGGTAAGAGATCTGTGTTGAATATTCAGCACTACAGTCGCCTGAAAATTGTTGTACTTTCCTTGCTGCTGCCATCGTCGCAGTGGAGGAAGGAGGTTAACGACTGCGTAGATATAACTTAGGGACTGGCCCAGGAGGGTGCACCGCCACAATCTGATCCGGTATACTCTGAATTTTTTTACTGTGCGTGATCAGGCTGATACTATCATACTTATGGATTACCCTCTTCAAGGCTTAGGCAGTCCAAGAGTCCAAGACTTGCAGTAGTCGTTACATGCACTAGGTAAACTTTGGACTCGGCTCTCGGCAATGCGGCATCACTGGCAGGTGCCACTGGGAAAAGTAAAAACCGTTCATGTGCTCGTTCAAGTTTCCAGTGTTTGGTGAGTAAACTTGTTGTCAGACTGACCAATGTGCCCACGTGATACAAGTCTTATCAGTCATTCTCGGCGCTCGTCCTCGTCGCGACGATGAGCTCGTTCGACTTCTCGCAATGGCCACCAAAGTTCACCGACAGCCAGCTCACAAACCTCGTACAGCATGCTACCACGTACGCCCTCGCACACGGCCTCGCCTACCTCCCAGCCACCCCTTCCCAGCCACCTGCACCGTCCTCAGTTATCCACACACCGATATCGCTCCTGCCCGCCCCCCGTTCCGCGCGCGCTGTTCAGGAAGGCACAACAGTTACAGTCGATTTATAACGACCTGTATGCATGCGTCGCTACCGACGACGACTTTCTGGATCAAGTGATGGGTGCAGAAGTCGGTGTCGGCCAGGCGGACGAGTTCGTGAGACGATTGTGGAAGGGGTGGAAAGAAATCAGGGAGGAAGGGATCGTTCAGGTGATCAGCCCGTTGGATTGTGAAAAGGTATATCGCTCAAAGTTGTTGTTCAGCCCTTGCATCTCGGTCTCTTTCGCTCAGACTACCTCCTGCATACCGGCGATGGACACGCACTCGGTCTCAAACAAGTAGAATTTAACATGATATCCGCGTCGTTTGGACCACTTTCAGAAAAGGTCGTCGTTTGGACCTGCTGCGCATACATACCTTGCACGGACCCGACCCCCTCATCTACCTGCATCAATTCCAATCCACCCGACACTACCCATCTGCCCTCTCTATGTAACAATCACGGTTCCTGAGGGAAACTTCGGCAGGAACCAGCTAATATCCGCGTCGTTTGGACCACTTTCAGAAAAGGTCTCTGCGATGCACAGGTACGGGTCACCGCACTATCATGCGTGCGAGTTGACGAGACATGGTCTGTTAGATACTTCTACGCACTGACGAATACCATGGGTCACCTCACCTCAAGCCGGAGAACTTTCCCCCGAATGATACCACCTCAGGACTGGTGAACGGCCTAGCCGAAGCACACAAAGCATACGGTGTGCCAAGGTTAGACGATTCCCTCCTTGTTGCACTCTCGCTCATCTCTCTGCAGCGCATACATCCTGTTTGTCGTATAGCCCGACGAGCGCAATGTCTTTGATCAACGTTGGCTCGAATATGAATTGTTAGAAAAGTACGTCTGTAGCCGTGACCGCATATATGCTCGTGATTCACGCCGCCAACCCCCCACACAACGACAGCCACGGCATTCGTGCCGTTTATCGAACCTTCCTTGAGCTTGCTACCACCACATCACTCTCCGGTCCCTCCCGAACCCTCCTCCTTACTGTTCCATTCAATTCAAACCCGATTGACCTTCAGAGACACACTGGACAGTATGCCTTACCCTAGAACGGAGCCATGCGATAAAGTGCCCGAGTATACACGTCCAACTGGCAGGTGGGAAAAAGTACAGGAGGCATTGGGCCAGCCTGGCGTCGTCGAGCGGTTCTTTACCACCTTGGAGTTGGGCCCCAGCGCCTCGGTGGTAGCGGCGCTTCGAGAGACGTGGATGCCCATGTGGGCCCTCGATGCAGAGAACTTACACGATCTTCCCACGTCGTTTCGGGACGTGGAACACAAACAGGGTGAACCCCTCGGGACGACTTTTGCCCGTCGTCACGCCGAGAGTTTGGTGCTCAAACCACAACGCGAAGGAGGTGGGAATAACATCTACAAGGGGAATATTCCTGCGTTTTTAGAGGCACTCCCGGAGGAGGAACGAATGGCGTGGATTGCGATGGCGTTGATCGTACCCCCCGCCAAGGTCGGATCGTATCTTGTGCGAGCTGTTCCCGGTGCAGGTGGGGTGTGACAGAACAAGGAAGATGAAGAGCGGCCAAAGTTGGTCAGCGTAGAGACGATATCCGAGTTGGGCATATTTGGTTGGGCGTTGTTTGGAAAAGACGAGGGAACGGCGTAGCGGCTGGGTTTTCAGTGTTGGATTCGGTGGTGCTCGTCGATGAGTGGAGACGGAAGTTTTACTTGAGATAGGGTTTACAGTTTGGCAGCAATCAATTTTGGTGGCCCATCAGTCACATAATGCCCTTCTCTTCTTACCGTCATGACTCTCGAATATCACCTGAGCATATCTCCAAACTTGGACATATTAGCTGAGAGATCTCGGACTTTCGTGTGGTTCTAGTCTTTGCCATAATAAGTAGATAGACTCCAGCAGAGTTCGGTCGTGCAGGCATGTAGGTCCCGATACTTCATTCTTCCCTCTAGGCGTCATTCCCAGCATGTTGAAGCCATGTGTGTTCTTCCACTTTTTGGCTTTCCTGTCCGTCTTGTCTCGTGGGGGACAGGCGAGCACAATGCCAACGGTCATCCTCAATAACGCGACAGTGACTGGCGTCACTTCTGTGTCCACCAACCGCTTCCTAGGCATCCCCTTTGCACAACCACCGTACGTGGACATTCAGTCCCGGGGCAGTCTCGCTCATCTGACGAGCCCCATCAATGCAGGACGGGCAATCTCCGTTTCAGATTCCCCCAACCATTACCACCCTACAACACCAACTTCACCGCATTTGAATACGGCCCTGCATGTCCTCAACAGCCGCCGTTCTCGCACCTGTGGCCATCTAATCTCCCACCCGAAACAATCGACTATCTGACCATCGTTTTTTTTAATGCACTCACTTCTGCAGAAGACCGTGCGTTTCGCTTTCTTTCCCGCGTCTGATGCTGAAGCCCGGGTGATCGACAACCTTAGGTCTGACGTTGAATGTGATTACCCCTGCTGATGCAACGCCTGAGTCAAAGCTGCCTGTACTCGTGGTGAGTTCCAAAGTCCCTTTGCCCATTTTCCCGTTATTAAATTAAGATGGTGAACAGTGGATTCTTCCAGGCGCATTTGAGTATGTTGGTTTACCCGGGTACGTCCTCGCTTTGTTGAGAATGCGTACGATGGTCGTCATATCGACTCATACTACGCCCACAGTTTGGATGGTGCCATTGTGGAGAGATCGATCGCGCTCGGCGTCCCCATGATATACGTCGGCATGAACTTTCGGTGAGCCCATCGTGCGTAGTGATGACACGACTCTTTGATCATACAATCGATAAATCTAGTCAAAATGGTGAGCACACAGTTGTTTTCTACCCCCCCTTCGTGCTTATGTGTGTAGCGTTCTTGGCAAGCCAGGAAGTCAAGGATGCCGGAGTCGGCAATCTCGGTCTCCAAGATCGTATGTGTCAATTTTTTTTCTGATGTGCGACTATGTCATTGACTATTCTGGCACAGAGCGTCTCGCTCTCTGTTGGGTGCAACGATACATCGGTGCGTTCGGGGGTGACCCTACCAAAGTAACCATGTAATGTTATCCTCTGCCACTGGTTTCACAGCATACTGACAAGACAACCTCATCACATATAGCTGGGGTGCAAGCTCGGGAGCTATCTCTGTCGGTCTACACATGGTGACGAACGGAGGAAATCCGCAAGGTCTTTTCCGTGCTGCGTTCATGCAGAGCGGAGTACCTGTTCCCCTCGGTGACATCACTGAGGGACAGCCCTACTACGATGCGCTCGTCGCCGAGACGGGGTGTCGGGTGCAAAGGACACGTTGCAGTGCTTGCGCGAGGTGCCCTACAACACGTTATTGAATGCGGTGAATACGTCTCCTGGAATACTTTCGTATCAGGTGCGTCCCTGGACGCATGACAAGGATAATATGGTGGCTAACAATATGATGGACACATACGATACACAAAGTCGGCGCACTTTGGCATGGATACCTCGTGTCGATGGGGTCTTTTTGACTGCGGAACCCCTATATTTGGTTCAAAAAGGTGCCTTTGCAGACATACCAATCATCAGCGGTACGTCGTCAGTATATGCATTTTCTCCCTCTTCCTCTCTCTTTCCTGACAGAGCTCAAAGGGAATTGCGACGACGAAGGAACTCTCTTCTTATTGGGTACCCTCAACATCACATAGGTGATACTGCGCTTTGGGTTCGTGATGGCAATGCGACGACACTTTTTCTTAGAACGGATGCACAACTTGAAAAGTACATTTTAACACCTAACACACTACTAAGGCAACTAGACGAAGTCTGGTTGGTCCGAGGAAAAATGCGCTTACGCACGCCCTGTTTTCACAGGGGGTGTGGCCCAGGCTCTGTATACTACCCGGTGTCCCCGGTTAGTCAGGGGGCCTTGGCAGTTTGATACCCACTAAAACCTCAAGGTTTGTGATCCAGTCTTGTGGTAGGGATTCAGGGTGAGCGATTGCTGAGCTCCAAGTGTGGAGGACTCTTGATTTCGTATAGTGTTTCCGTTTCAATCGTGCCGCAGTTGCATTCTCTATGTCGCTGATGCGAAAATCGCTATCCAGAGAAATGAGAAGCTTGAAGCTGCCAGCCCGGCGCAAGTTCTTGTGGGGTTGTCAACTCGACTCGACAGGGGTACCAAGCGGTAAGGACCTTTGAGTTTCAAGATGTCGGACATGCTGCGGTGGAATTGAGTTGAGGCTTTGATTGGTCAAGTCCGGGAGACTGACTCCTTCACGTGATGGACACATTCTAGGCCAACGGTTGCCAGCACACCACTTGCAAGGTTGCGTGCAAAAAATTATACCACCAGCAACTTGCCCATAGCTTGAATCGTGGGCAAAACTCGATGCAGAGCATCCCTCAGGATTTCTACGTCGCCAACCTGAAACAGGAATTCGGTTACCCTTTGCGCACTCCTGAACCGAACAGTAGACTCGGTCAACCTTACATCAAGGAGGGCCTTCAGATTGGGGATGTTGGTTTTGTTGATGATGACGGCGAATTCATCTGGCTTTTCAACATAAAATTCCCCTCGCCGACTCGGACAAACTTGAGAAGCTTCCGGAGGAATTCCACAATCGGAATCTGACTCCTCCAGACACATTCCTCGAGTTCCCTGAACCGGTCCTCAAACACAGTTTTGACCCCGGAAAGGTGCTCACAGTCGGTGTCGAGCGAAAGTTGCCAGAGTCTGGGCCAAGACGGTATGTTTACATTATGTAGCCGCATCCCAAGTCTGACTTCAAGTTGACACCCTAAGAGCAACTTACGAATTCACCTCAACCTCCAAGACAGGTGCCATACTTATCCTTCCGAGCGGCGCTACCCTGTCCAAGCTCGAGGACAAACAGAAGTTGAAAGAAATTCGACAACACGCCACGAAATATGCTCTTCCGTGGTGTAGATACGCCCAACGTGAATCCCTCTATCTCATTACTGCAGCGTATAACACGAAAACATGGACCCTGGGGTCTTTCTACGAGGGTTCGTCTGGTAAAGACATCCTCGTCCATCGAGACTCTGGGGGGTGCCATGTATAGATGGGAGTACCAGTTCAACGTGGACCACAGAGGAGGGCCTGGCGATAACGACGATGACAACCAAATCGTCCTTATCCAAGGTTTCAGGATTACATTGAGATGGGATTGGTTGCGTATGATCGAGCGGGTTGAGAGGCCTGAGCGGTGGTTCGCCCGTGTCCTTGGCACATTCTGGCCGATAAGGAAGTCTCTGAAGTGGCTGTCTCAAACAAGTGAGTCAAATTTTCGTGGAGGGTAATGGATATCAACGCGAGCTGGACAGAAGTCGAGCACGTTCCGGCTCGGAATTTGTCCCAGGTATGTCCTATCGCATGAATTCCTATGAAGACTAAATTATCCTCCAGCCCATTCATCCTTTGGACGTGATCAATCGCGTCTTATTGGACAAGGTCCGTATGATGAATGACAAACATCATATTGCACTGAGGGGTTTTTGGCCAGAATCCTCGCGCCAACGTGGCCGTTACACACGATAATGTCTGGATGGAAATGCTTGAAAATGTACTTTAATTGACATCTGCGTTATTCTCTCATTGACAAGTGTCCAGGGATTGTCGCATGCCGACCTGATGCAAGAAGTCCGTGTCCGGGAATTTATACAAGATAGATACACCTGGGATTTGGACCTGAGCACAGTAAGTACTTCGTCTCCGTGCTCGTTGTATGTTCCTAACTTTTACCAGATGCTGTTTATCTACGAAGCAAACTGTGAGGATGCTTTCACTAACCCCTCCACCTGCTAACCAAGGAGGATTGTTAGTGAGGACGCCAACAGTCAAATCAAACCAGAGTGCAACCCCGAGGACTCGTCTACTCGATCACTTCTTGATGATGCACGGTTCACCATTACAAGTTTGTATAATGCCTGTCTGTGATATCCTTGCGGGAGTAACCTGACGGTCTCTAGGTATGCGGCTTGAAAACATTGATATTGACCCCATCTACGCCGGTGTTTCCATTCTCATTCATTTTGGGAACACAATGAGGAGAACCGAGAATAAATCACATGCAAGCGTCATTGAATGGGACGACGTGATCACACTGTGAGTCCTTCCTTACCCCATTCTATTAGATCCCGCTCATATGTCCAAGGCCCTCGGATTTACCCATCAATATAACAGCTTGCGGCGTGTTCCAGCTAGGCTCGAATCTGGGAACGCGGCCAATCTGTGCAGTACAGACGATCCAAACGACAGATTTGACCAGTGGTGGTACTGAGTGTAAGTGTCGTAACACTTGTTAGATTGCATCCCGTAATTAAAGCCGACATCAGGTTCTCCGTTGGGAAAGCTGGATCTTGTTCATCACTTCTAATTACCTTGGTGCGACATGTCTCGTATTCTGAAACCCATCGGAGTGGTGATGTGAGATGGGACATAAATGTGGATACGTGGCCGCGTAGCTGATGAATTGTTTACAGGAAGATTCTGTTTTCGTAGAGCAGACGAAGCTGGGTTTTAAGGCTCTCTACTCTCACCACGACGAGCCTAAGAACGAATATCTGGAAGATTCCCTTGAATGTTTCCGGCGCGCTCTAGAGCAATGTGGCCTCCATACGGCTTGGCACGCCACTGCGCTTTTCAACCTAGCCACCTTAAGGTTCATCAAGTATCGGGCTTACGGTACGCGCGACGAGCTCGATATGTATGACCATCGCGCTCTATGGAGAAGCGCTCAAATTGCGCAATTCTGATGACCCGGATCGAGCCGTGACTTCGTTACTCCTGGCTCAGGCTCTCGTGCTTCGTTATGGTCGAGAAAGCGATGAATCAGCTGTCACGCAAATCGGGGATCTCCTGGACGACATTCACCCTGACTGCAGCCGCGATCGTCAAACTGCAGATCTTATCATGCGCACATATAGATTTCACCAAGTGATAAATTCTGGGAATCCAGTTGAACTCGACGAATTACTTGGGGATTTAGGCTGTCATGCCTATGCGCCCCCATATTGGTTTTCTGACAGGCCTCACATGCTGCACAGGTTGAGTGTTGCCTTATGGAGCCGCTTTCAGCGCCTCGGGAAACTGAGCGATTTGGAGTTCACAATTTCGATCCTCGGGAATGTAATTGGCTTCACCCCTCACGGTCACTCTGACCTGGCCGGCCGTCTTAACAACCTGGGCGGCTGTTTCTTCGCCCGTTTCGAGCGTCTCGTGGAGCTGAGGGATCTCGAGGATGCCTTTTCGACGCTCAGGGACACTGTTGACCTCACCCCTGATGGTCACCCCGACAAGCCGAGTCGTTTGAGCAACCTCGGAAGCTCCTTCAGAGCTCGTTTCCAGCGCCTTGGGGAGCTAAGGGATCTCGAGGATGCCATTTTGCCACACAGAGACGCTGTTGACCTCACCCCTGATGATCACCCTGACAAGTCAGATTGTCTGAACAACCTGGGGAACTCCTTCATCGTTCGTTTCCAGCGCCTCGGGGAGCTGAGGGATCTCGAGGATGCCATTTCGACACTCCGGGATGCTGTTCACCTCACCCCTGATGGTCACCCTGACAAGCCGAGTGATCTTAACAACCTGGGCAACTGTTTCTTCGCCCGTTTCGAGCGTCTTGGGGAGCTGAGGGATCTCGAGGATGCCATTTCGACGCTCAGAAACGCTGTTGACCTCACCCCTGATGGTCACCCTGACAAACCAAGTCGTCTGAGCAACCTCAGAAACTCCTTCAGAGTTCGTTTCGAGCGCCCACATGGACACCTTGATCGCCCCGTGGCTTTGAGCAACCTTGCAGTTCGTCTGTGGACTCGCTACAACCAGCTTGGGGTAATGGCGGACCTCGATGAGGCCATTGTCCTTTGCCGAGAAGCCCTCGAGCTTCGCCTGCAAGGTCACCTTGATCGCTCCATGTCTTTGGACAGCCTCGGAGCGTATCTTTCGACTCGCTACTACCAACTCGGGGCGATGGCGGACCTCGATGACGCCATTGTCCTTCGCCGAGAGGTACTCCAACTTCGACCGCAAGGACACCCTGATCGCTCCGGTCCTTTGGATAACCTTGCACTTTGTCTCCAGACCCGCTACATGCAGCTTGGGGTGATGGCGGACCTCGATGAAGCTATTCTTTTTGGTCGAGAAGCGCTTGAGCTTCGTCCGCAAGGACACCCGGATCGCTCCGTGTCTTTGAAGAGTCATCTCTCGACTCGCTACAACCAACTCGGGGACATAGCAGACCTCGATGAGGCCATTGACCTCGGCCGACATGCAGCCGACACTTCCCTTCCGGGTCATATAGATCGGTCCAGCTCATTGGAGAACCTTGCAAGCGGCCTCCATATTCGGTTCATGCAGCTGAGGCAACCAGACGATAAGAAATCCCTATTCGATCTCTATGCTCAATCGGTTGATGTACCTCCGAAATTGGTATCTTCAACGGATCCGTCTGCCGCTCGAGCATGGACCTGGGTGGCCGAAGAATTCCAGCACCCCTCAACACTCCTTGCATACGAAACATCACTCCGATTGCTCATTCATCATCTTGCTGCCCTGCCATCCTTACCCCAACATATTGTCATTCTCAAAGAGCATTCAACTTCGCTCGCAGTGGACGCATTTTCAGCATGTCTTCGTAGAGGTGCTCCTGTACGTGCTGTTGAGCTTCTCGAACAAGGCCGCAGCATCTTTTGGAGCCAACTCAGTCGCCTCCGTTTCCCACTTGACGATGTCACGGCATCTGGTGGCCTCTCCCGTTTCCTTCTTCCCTCACTCTTCTCAGATATTTGCCATGCTGCCGGAGGGGGACCTGTTATCATCGTGAATGCGAGCCGGTATGGCTGTGACGCGCTCGTCGTCTTACTTGATCGCGATCCTGTCCACATTCCATTGCAGATCACACAACAGAGCGTTCGTGATTTCTCGCTGGAACTCCATCCCGCGACGGAGCGTGCAAAGAAGGTCGACGTGACAAGGGAGCTCGGGTCCCTCTTACGCAATCTCCGGGATCAGGTTGTTTCGCCTATAGTGGATTTTCTGTTGACAACACTTCCACTTCAGTCACGTATCTGGTGGTGCCCGACCGCTGAGTTCCCTGTCCTGCCCTTGCATGCCGCTGGACCATATAGGAAGGGTGAACGGAATCTCAGTGGTCTCTATATCTCGTCGTACACCCCCACTTTGAGTACTCTCATTCATGCAGACGGCCCGCTACCTCTGGTGGCCAGAAACGCTTCATTGATTGGTCAAGCGAACGCTATCAGCCAGATTGAACTGCCCTCCGTCGGCACCGAACTGGCCAATATAGGCCAGCGCATCGGTGGTCTGGCTAGTTTCACACAAATCGAGGGTCCGGAATGCTACATTCCGCGGGTCGCCGAAGAGCTTGGCAAGACCGAATGGGTGCACCTTGCATGCCATGGCCTTGCCAACCGGTCACGACCATTTGAATCTGCGTTTGCCCTCCACGATGGCCACTTTACGATCGAGCGGATCATGCAGTGTGAACCAGAGGATCCCCAGTTTGCGTATCTCTCTTCATGTCTTACGACTGTCGGAGACGAGGATAGTCCTGGCGAGGTGATTCATCTCGCGTCGGCGATGCAATTCGCCGGGCTCCGTTCTGTGATTAGCACGATGTGGGCGGTAGACGATGCAGTGACGAACAAGATCACGACGACGTTTTACAAGCATATGGTGGACGAGTCTAATTGTCTGGATCATACTCGTGCCGCATTCGCGCTGAACAAGACGATGAGATCAGTTAATGTACCACTCGATCAACGGATTCTGTATATCCATCTTGGTGCCTAGTTCTATTGTATCCTGGTTCATACTAGCTACTCGCTGTGTTCAATTGTTTTTAGTGCAATACAGCGGTCATTACCTGATGGCAGCGACGAATTTGCATAGGGGAACACTGGAGAACTCCAACCTGGCTGCACATGAGAACTCGTTTCAGGTTGCACGACGGTATGGTCTATGTCGTGCCATGCAAATTGCGATCCCGGTCGAGAGCGTGTCCTTTGGGAATGCAAGTCACAGAATTTACGTGATCGGAGGAATATCTTGAAGACGACGAGCCTCTGTATGTACCACGTCCAGTGGCTCGTGGAGAAAGCAATCACGTCAGAAGCGCTTTTGGTGAACCAGTACATGTATCATATTGGAGGGATTACGGACGCTGATAGAAGACTTAGAATGGGAATGATCGTATCAGTCACGGTCACGGACGATGGACTCACTCTTACACCGCAGACCGACACATGTCTTGGATGACCTGAGAGCGTCGTCGTTGCTCTTCCTCGCACGCCGTGTCCATGTATGGACAGTCTCCCGTTCCAGTTCCACACGACCAACCGTCTCCCACCGACATCCGCGTCGTCTGCATCTCCGACACCAACAACACCCCTCCCTGAAGGCGACATTCTCCTCCCCCTGTCAAGATCTTCATCAGGGGCAACCACGACGGCGCGCTCGCAGAGCCCGAAACATGCGCATACATCCGCCAGGCATACCCTGCGTTGACCTACCTCGAAAATGATGTCGTCCAAGTGACCGTGCGTCACCACACGTTATGTATCTATGGGAGCCCCTACACCCCCCAATACGGCACGTGGGCCTTCAAGTTTCAATACCCGCGCTTCCCCCCTTCCCATCTCCATCTATCCAACGCGGTCCATATTCATACTGCAGCCGACATGAACCACCACCCAGCTGTGGCGCTCTGGTCGGCAGTACCAGCCAGACCGACGTACTCGTGATGCGCGGCCCACCCCTGGGCCATCTCGACCACGGCGCAGGGTGCGCCGCGCTCTTGTCGACACTCTGGCGTGTCCGTCCACGGCTACACATCTTTGGGCATATCTACGCCGCGCGCGGCATCGAGTGCGTCCAACCCGCGTTCGAAGCCATCTGTGCGTACGCGGACGCACACGCCGACGTCGGGATGAGTGCGCGATGGGCAGGGTTTGTGACATTGGTGTGGCGGGCTGTGACGGCCAAGTTGTCGGGGTGGTGGTGGGGACGACGGACGAGACGGGCTTGGGGACGGGAGACGATACTTGTGAATGCGGCGAGTGTGGGAGATAATCATGGACTGGGAGGGGAGGAGGGCGCCGAGCGGAGGGGTGCGATCGTGGTGGATGTGGATGTGACATCTTGATTCATTGGTGCGTGCATCATTGCGGGGGTTGTCGAGGACACGGAAGTGGGCTGGCAGGGCACGCGGCTGTGGCAAGAGCATCTGAAGCTGTCGACGACCCTGTCACGAAACCACACTTGGCAAGTTCATGAGCGCCGTAACTGTTTGCTCTTGGTACCGCCTCTCCAGACAACGAATAGTCGTCCTGTGGGTTCATTCTCAGTTCATCCATTGACTTGGAGCTGTCCGAGTCCTCAGTATTTGTATGTCCCGCTATAGCATATCATCTAGGAAATGCCGAAGCGTCTCCTCATGCCTCACGAGGTATGGAGGCTTGTACGTCAACACACCGCTGAGCGCGACCGTCTGCAGTGTACGATCTGGATGGGACAAGAAGGCGCGGTAGACGGTGAAGAGCGTCTCTGAGCGCCTTGGGGTTGGTGAACTTACTAAATAACGCGAGCCATGCATTTAATTTGTAGCAGGCAAGATTCGATACGTCGTCATCGTTGACTGCCAGCGGCAGGAGGAAGGAAACAGGTTCACGGTTGTGTTTCTCTGCGAGCGAGGAGCTGCGTCTCGTACGAAACAGGGTCAGATCAGTCAGAAGTCTTTTGGTCCTATGGGCAAAGAGAATGGTGTTGAATGTCGATACATCCAACATCGAAACAAACCTGACACTTACGAGGACAATCGCTTTCCGGGAGTGATCCCGATCCAGCCAACTCGAGATGACGATCCTCATTCTGTGCGCGGCACCATCCCACATGTCCGTTCCTCTTCCCGAAGATCACCGTTCACGTCCTGTCCGATGTTCTCATTCAGCCACTTGGGGAGTCTGCTCGTCTTGTCCGCTGTGGCAACCACTTGCAACTCGTCAAATGGGCATTCCCAAACAGTTTCCCCGAGCCGCTTGGCCAAGGACGAGAGCGCCTCGGCGGCCGGCGACCATAAGGGTCGTAGATTGACCTTGAGCTGGGCTATACAAAAAACAATCAGACACGTTAAACGAAAACGGGGAGGAAACGCACAAATCAACCATCTGATACATAGGTCAGTAGCTGGAGGTTCGTCATCCTTGATCACCTGCCCAATACGACCAAATCGCAACACCCGTTCGCGCACGCCCTGAGTGTCCAGAGAAATTTCCTCTCCTTGTAAACCCCGCTTCAGTATGTCGTGTTCGCCTGGAGTTGACTTGACTAGTTCCGAGGAGATGATTTTGAGCGCGCTCAGGCGCAACGATCGCGAATGCGATATGATGCACCTTCGCAAGTGCAGATAGAGCTCCGAGAAGGACAAAAGGTCTGATGTAATATGCCTTGCTGTGGAAATGTATCCCGTCACCTTACCTTGACTGTACGAGACCTGCCAAACCAAGCAGGGCGCAGTGAGACCATGACTACTGCTGTACGACCATCCTTGTCCACCCCGCCAGATCGACCTGCTGTCTCCACGATGCGTTCTTGGACCCTGCGAGGCTGTGCATGCATATCCATAGAACCCAGACAGGATTTACATGGGACACATTCCAAGATGCCTCTGGGTCAGGTGCATCAAGTATGCGCTGGGGACGATGCCTACCAACAATTCTTGCCGACGTACACCAATAGCAACCAAGGTTACGCAACTCATCTACCATCTGGGCTGACTCCCAACGAGACAAGCGTTCACAAACCCAGATATCGATGGTACGTTTCCACACGTCCACCTCCCCGAGTTTGTTGGCATGATGAAGGTGTGCAAACAATCACAACGTCTGCTTTGGCTGTGTAGTGAGAAGATCACCCGTCGACCGAAGCAAGGCTGGTAGAGCAACGACTTTCCACCCTCCCCAAGCTAGCTCGCCGAGGGCGCCAAGAAGTGACACTCCAAACTTGGGTACTTTGAGAGCTTCTGTGATCAACAGACGTCTAGTGCTCATTGCCATAGACATATCTCCTGCTGTAAGAACCGCGAACGAAAAGTCTCGGAGAGCGGTCTCGATTGAAGGGGAAATTTGTATGTCCGGCAAGACAGATGCTAGCTGCGACAATTGAAGTGCTTCAAACAAGGAATGGATAGTAACAGGACAGGTGGGAAGAGGACAAAAGGACTCACGCGACGATCGAGATCCTTGGCGTATGCTGCAAACGATACCGATCAGCTGTAATATACGGCGGAGGTGCTCTATTCCTGCATCGTTTGATGGCGACTGGCCGACGGAAGTCAAGAGTCGAGCTACAAGCATCTCAGCGATACCAGAAAACTGATCAGCACCCTTGCAGTGGTGGATGATAGAAGTGAGCGAGCGCCGTAAAACGGTGTACAGTAAATCGGATTTTTCGCAGGTCAGATAGCAGTCGAGGGCCAGTCCCATTATGGAAGGTGAAGTGGTGCGGAGGGTCGAGGAGACAGACTGCATATAACGGGAAAGGAAATCAGCACACTGGAGGCGCGAAAAGCGAGGTAGGCCCACTTTGCAAGCAAACATGAGCATCCAGGCACTGGCGCTTTCTACGCTATCGAGATGGTTGGCCATGAGAAGAATTGCCTTTTCTCGTGCAGAGGTCTTCAGACGGCGTAACGCAGACGTCCACACCTCAGCGGCAGCGCGTTGTACTTCGGGACTACAATTCGGTAAGATAGCGTGAAAGGAGGACCACGTTTGCTGCAAAAGATCCAAATGTATGGATGGGACGAAAAGGTACCGAAAAAGCCCCGACAGCGTTGCTAGCAATGCCGTGAGCGCAGGGGTTGCGATAGGACGGGAAGAAAACTGAGGAGCTTGGCTCAAAGGTCAGGTAGACAGGCGAAAGGGTCGTGCGAAGGTCATGTGCCAGCTTCTGGAGAAGGCTGGGATCGAATGAGCAAGAAAAATAAGGAGTAGAAGAGGGTTGACACACTCGAGAAGCGTTTGTAAACCTTCGTCATCAGCGGCATCCACTGCGGCCATCCATAACTCGATGATGTCTCTCCAGTTGTGTAAGAGGAGGGGCATGGAAAGGGAGAGTGGATTGGCCCTCTGCGCAAATCGGATGAACGAGGGGGATAGATTGAGCTGTTTCCATCGCTGAAGGGACACGTAAAAGTGTGATTCGGTATCCTGGTGGTAGATGTGAGTGCTGCACGGAGAAGAGAAACGCAACCACGGGTGACGACATACGGTTATATCATGGTCAAACTTGGTAAGATCAAGCGCAGAGGGCAGATGGACGTGTTTTAATGATTCTGCGTACGATTGGTGCTGAGACCCCCCATCAATCGTACGGTGGAGGTTTTGACCAAGGAAAACTGACCTTGAAGAACCATTTTACGCGATCTTGAGCGAGCACGGCGGGGGAATCCATGTCATGGGCTCTCAGAGGGGGTTGGCTTGTTGGCTTGCCTCCGAGAGCGTGATCAATGCAAGCAGAGATCAAGTCAAAACAAGTGTCAACACAAGACTCGACCTTTACACCACTAGCACTGCGGAAACGACAAAATAAGATGAGGATAGACGGACCTTCTTAGTTTTGTATTCTTACCTCAGAATACAAATATGCGAATTCACAGTCTAATCCGAGTGTTTAGACAGCAAGCGTTTGAGCCGACTCCCCGACCTCAAAATCGTAGGTCTGCTTAGTCAAACATGCCAAAGCCGACCCAAATCAATGCCAAAGCGAAGGCTGGCCTCAGTCTTCTTCACCCTTGTCTATCTCCATATTCCGACGTCAATCCAAGCTGCTTTCCACGCTAATCGCACATTCGAATCCATTCTTCAATACCGTGAGCCTTCATACCTTTTTTCCTACTAAGTCCTGAACCTCGACTACCATGAGTGATACCGAGAGCACAGTTGCGACAGATACTCAGCCTGAGACAAACACCCTCACCCTGCAACTCCCCGCAGAGATCGACAACGTATCAATCAACTTGAAAGAAAGTGTACAAGTAAGTCTCGAAATGCACGGGCTCATACAGAGCTAATCATCTATGCAGAAAGTCAACATCTCCATCCTTTCGCCCCGACTTCCATGCAAACGCTCTGTTGCGGTTCAAGCAACGAGCGACACTGAATCGGAGAGCGAGCCGGATGGCATAGTTGTTCCTGTGGTATGTTTTTTTTTCTTGTCTCTCTATTCAGCTGACTGTTTTCAAGCGTTATACCAGTGAAGCATCAAGGGGCAGGATCATGAATACCACGGCCTCGCCATCCAAAAAACGTCTGAGGCGTTTCTAGATACACCTGTACATAACCTGAGCAATTCGTGTCTTGTGCTATTACCACGATCGTATCACGCGCCGCGCGTCTTATCTGCGTCCATCTTGATCACCCACCATCACCCTAGATGCCTTCTCCTCTCGTCCGCTGCAAGTGTCAAACCCACAAATGCAACGGAAAACTAGTCAATCCGAGCACAGCGCGCGCTCACGAACGCAGTGACCTACGGCAAAAAACAATTGATGCGCAAACTCGCATTCAGCAGGCTGGCCGCACAAAATTCATCATACCCTCTGCGCAACAGGATCAAGGCCCCATCTCACGCTCGGTTCCAAGTGTCATTCATCCTCCCCCTCGGCCGTTATCGCCCTATGTCGATTTCCACGATCCTCCAGCTACATCGGATTCTGCTGTCGAGCAGGAGATGCTTGACCACGGGTCACTTACGCGCGAGGATCTCGATATCATGACGTTCGGGAGTGCGCTACCTAACCTAGGTCCGAACTTTCATAGCCCCGAAGCCCTTCTAGCCGCTGTCGACCATTTTACTGGATACAACGAAGCAACCGCTGCGGGTGCGCGCCCACTAACCACCTATGAGGCCCATCGCTCCCCAGACAACTCAGAGGAACGTGCCTTGCAGCGTCAATTGGATAGACTTATGGATGAGGCACG
Organism: Boletus barrowsii; assembly: GCA_038088775.1. Taxonomy (NCBI): domain Eukaryota; kingdom Fungi; phylum Basidiomycota; class Agaricomycetes; order Boletales; family Boletaceae; genus Boletus; species Boletus barrowsii. The sequence goes on along the minus strand of JBBPJP010000025.1, from coordinate 22,603 downwards.
AGACCAGCTGGAATCTGACCCACTTCCCCAGGACGACATGGACTTGGACGACGACAATTTGGACGATCACCTCCATGCGGACGAGCCTGAAGATACACCAATGGTCAATCTCCCACAGGACGAGGACGCGCTGGACCCGTTTGCTGTTGAAGAGACCTTTCATTCGGACAACACGGATCTGTCCAACATCCCAGTCCATCTACTTACCATCTACGCGGTTGTTTCCTGGCTCCATCTCCAGTTTCATCTCCCGCGTGTTGCTTGCAACGCCCTCCTCACGATTGTCGGCCTGATTTTAACTACGATTTCGCCATCTACCATCCCACCCTTTGTTACCCTTCAATCCGCCAATCAAGTTCTCGCTCTCAACAAACCAATCCTCCTCCTTCCGGTTTGTCCAACATGTCTAGAAGTCTACCCTCCGGCGGGCTCCCTACACACTCAAGATACATGTACTGGTTGTAACATCCCGCTCTTCAAATCAGATCTCACCTCGAGAGGAAACACGCGCTCAGTCAAGACCCCCATTCTCAGGTATCCTTACTTACCGCTGTCAACACAGCTACGTTCGGTTCTCAAAATTCCTGGGCTCGAGGCGGTCCTAGATCAATGGCGTCACAAAGATCGCATGGATGGTGTCTATACTGATATATTTGATGGCAATATCTGCCGTAGATACCTGAAGGACCCGGACGGTCGCCTCTTCTTCTCGAACCTTCCGCACGAGAGGAATGGCCCAAACGGCGAACTTCGGATCGGTGTTAACCTTGGTGTGGATTGGTATGTACATCATCAATTTTTAAGTTTGTCTAACGCTCATTTGTTATCTAGGTTCTCTTATATCCGTAGTAACATTGCACCTTCTCACTCCTCTTGTCCAACATCATTCTCAATATGTAACCTCCCACCCGAATATCGGTAAGTTCTTGTTTTTACGCACCCGATCAGGTCTCATCCACTCTTCAATAGGTATCGGACGTCGAACTTAATGTGCACCAGCATACTCCCAGGCCCGAAAGAACAGAATCCGGACCAAATCCAGCGTTTTCTCCGACCAATTATCTCTGACTTATTACGACTCTGGAAGCACGGCATCATGGTTCCAACGGAATCCTGTCCACAAGGTACGCAATGTGTTTACGTTGTCTGTCATGCTATGTAAATTGCTTGCAGGTCGTCTGGTGCGTGTCATCCTCGTCGCAGTCGTTTGTGACAAGCCAGCCGCACATAAAATTGGTGGTTTCGCGTCCCACTCCCACACTTACTTCTGTACCGTTTGCTGGATATCTATCCCTGACAAGAACACCCCCGAGGCCTTTGTTCAGGGAGGAAAGTGTATCTGATTCTTGTCTTTCTATCTTACTAACTATGTAATCAGCATTCAGGCCACGAACAAATGAAGAACACCGAGAATTAGGTGAACGTTATCGAGACATTCCGACACCAACTGCACGCAAGAATTTTGTCAAGGAGTTTGCAACGCGGTATACACAGCTTTCTCGACTTCCATACTTCGACATCGTCAAGCAAATTGTGATAGATCCTATGCACAATTTATTCCTTGGTACGTCTGCTTGCCTCGCTTCCATTGCTATCTTAGCACGCCTTTTCGTTTGCAGGGATCATCAAAACTCATTTCTACAACATATGGGTTCAAAACAAGATCTTACGACCAAACCATGAGCTAGCAAGGCTCCATGAAATGCTCGCGGACGTAAGTTCAATTCCTCTGCTTTCATTGACCCCGTTTTCGCTTATTCGGTTTAAGTTTGTTGTCCCGATCTCATGCGGGAAGTTACCTACAGATATAGGAACACCTGCTGGCGGTTCCCTCACTGCCGACCAGTGGCTCCTTCTATCTACTCTATATGGGCCAATTGTGGTGAGCTTTTGCACCCCTCTGCACATCCATATGGCGATAATCCCCTGCAGATTCCTCAGTTGTGGGATGACTGTCTCCCGAGGGACATGAGCGACGAGGTGCTTCGTCAGCGTGTCACCATGATCCAGCACATTGAGAACGAGAAAGAACAAGACGCAGCTATGAAGGCTCACAACAAGTTGGCGCTACAAGCTGCAAAGAAGGTTAGCAAGGAAGCATACGAGGCTGAGAAGGCGCGAATAGCAAACGAGAAGCTCGCTATTGCAGAGGCCAAGAAAAAAGCACAGCTCGAGGCTACCATTGCAAGACAAGCAGAGAAACACCGGAAACAAGCTGCCAAGAAGGCACAGAACGTAAGTAAGGGTTGGCTCGATTCCTGTACTCATTATTCTTTAGGCATCGAAGAAGCGCAAGGGACCTGGAGGGGTACCTGTCGATACCGGCCCATCTGATGGCCCATCCTTAGAGCCTCAAGAACCTCAGGCTATTGAAGATGAAGGGAAGTTTGCACTTCACCCGGACGACCCAGCAAACTTTCTGAAGATTTGTTCTGCCCTGAGGATACTGATACAGCGGAGACTTACGGACCACGATGTTAAGAACGCTGAGCATCTAATTGAGGAATATAATAAAGAACTCATTCAAGTAAGTACTCGAACTGATAGGTGATCCGCTGACTTGGAGCTTATCGATGTAGTTGTATGGCTCTTGTGTCGTCAAACCCAACCACCACTACTCAATTCATGTCGGGTCTTGTGTCCGAAACTTTGGTCCTTTGCATGACTTCTGGACGTTCTTATTCGAACGACTCAACAAGGTTCTCAAGTCGTTCAAAACCAATAACCACGGTAGTGGTGAACTCGAGACAACGTTCTTCACGGAGTTTCAGCGGACATGTGAAATAGGGCGCTTGGTAAGTACGATGTCAAGCTGGTGAAACAGGCACCAGGTTCCAGTTCTCAAGTACTGTTTGTTCCTAGGCTTATGTACTGAAACGGTATCCAAGCGAGTCACTCGCTAACAAAGCTGCGAACTCCATTCTCAAAGCATCCAAGGATGAACGTGGGACGGTGGCGGGTCTTGCAGCGATGTCTCAAGCGCTCAACGACTTACACAATGACGGTTTGGTCTCAGAAACGATTCTAGACATGATAGACTGATCGTCCTCTCCATGTAGCCATCTGCTCGTACCAACTGAGCCCACGACATCACACAAAGGCCCTCCCATCCGATTCATACCGTTTTCTGGCGCAAACACTGTGTTTCCGCTTCCCCAAGACCCCAGTCCACTGTCGTCATCAAATTCCGCTAGTCCAAAACAGCACACCTCTCAGCTATAACGCAACATTTTTTGACTATGTGATCGTAAATGGAAAACGCTATTACGCATCCCGCACCGTTGGAAGTAATCGGTCCTCTCTTGTTCATGTTATTATCCCTGGAACGCCACCTACTCATGCCTTTGGGGAGGTTTCAGAGATATTTCAGATCGATCAACCACTTGAGAATAATCAGGTATGCTCATTGTGGTTCGCGCGTACTCGCTGGTTCATGTCATGGGGAGGAGATTTGGATGGTGTATGGGCAGACTTGTAAGTCCTTATATCTTGTGGGCTAACATACTAACGTTCAAGTACAGCGGGAGGACAGTTGGAGTTCGACTTTGGGAACTAGGAGAATTCCATGGAAACGAATCCCGACTCCCTCCACTAATTGACCTAGATTGGATTCACAGCCCCCTTGCGTTGACGACGGTCTCCATAGGTCCTGACAAACAAAAGGTTTGGGCCACAATTGACCTCGCCAAGGTACTTTTCTTTCGCAAGAAGTTGCACAGTGCGCTCACAAGGCTCCATTTAGTGACTCTATAACATGGTTATTCCACGTCTCCTTCACTCACTCCCTCGTCAGCACCTGGATTTCCTTCATCCTCAACATCAGCATCAGCATCTTGTTCATCGGCCTCATCCCCAGACTCAACTACCGTTTGTCTCCAATCATCCAACTCCTTCAAGTACTCAAGGTCACCCTGCATCACCGGATACTTACCTTCTTTCACTTCGTCATAGAAATTTGCAAGCCATGTCGGCTCTTGCACGTGCGGGTTTGGAGTGAGCGGTCTGAAGTTAGGATGGGCTTCTTGCCATCTAGAGTCAACCATTAGGGAGAATGGTCGAGTTGCCACTGGTTTCTTGGAAGATTTTGGCGGTTTCTTGTGCATCATCGACGGAGGTGCGTCCCAGACAGTCCTAACTGGTTGCTTTGCAGTTTTGGTTGTCCGGCGTTTCTTTTGGGGAGGCTGGCCCGTTCCGGTTGCACTACCGCTGGCAGTTTGCCCTTCCAAAGATGTATTTTGGTTTGGCTGATTCGGTTTTCCACCAGCGGCCTTAAATGCCAAGTGGCGCACAAAGGCAACAAACTTGATGTGTGGTGAGTTTAATTCGAGTCCAAGTGAGATGATCCTGCTTACATTCGTTGACCTCCACCGCAGGCCCTTCCTCATTTCCGACCCCCTTCCAAAACCCATTTGGTTTCGACGGTTGCGCAACTCATTATCCAGATCCTCTTCGTCACACGTCAGGTTGTCTGAACAGAAGTCAGTATCGATCATCGCCTGGGCACCTGTAAGTGATGTCTCTTTCTCAAAATGTTCGGCCGCTTTTCGACGTTTCGTTGCAGTCTGTAAATGCTTAGGAAACAAGCCAAGAAATACGAATATTAGCAGCTGACTTACATACGAGCGGCGCCCTCTCCGACGATTTTTGATATTTGATTGTGCCAGCTTGGCTGCTTTTTCGGGCACGGTGCGGTGAGTGAAACTTTCTTTCTCACAGCAGGGTACTACAAAGGGACTACCCATCGCGTAGTGTTGCCAGATGACTATACCAAGTTGATAGATACCCTTGCGCGAGAGTCCCCTGCTACGAAGAGCCGGGTTCAATCCTCGCTGTGAAGACAGCGTTGCACCAACCATGGAACAATGGAGGAAAGGAAGGATTATCGCGTATGGCTAATGTCCTGAAACAGGTACAAGATTAAAAAGGAGTGGAGGAAGAGGTCGTCAACGGACTCATTGTCAGACATTGGAAATATGGCGAGTGAAAGCCGTATTATTCGCCAACGAGGGTGCCTAAATAAACCTAAGTTTCGTTGATGCGTTCCTCTGAGAGCATCAAATGAGCACGAGACCAGCCCGAAAGTACTCGTTAGATATTAGAATTAAAGGGGGGCCACAGAGATCCACGGATCAAAATCTACAAGTGAGCAGTACATGTGTGTATAAAGACCAAATGTTCGTACATATATGCAAGATATGCACCTGTGCACAAGAGAAAAAAAAACGTCAACGAGTGAAAAGTGTAACGTTCGTCTAATGAAAACCCGAGGAAACGCGATCGACGCCAAAACGTCAAGGTCAAGCCTTCTTGCCTATGTGTACCTTGCCCTGTAGCGGGAGCCCCTTCAGTTGGAACCCAACATCCTCTCCGTTACCATCATGGAAAGGCAAACCAATGATGTCAACGCCAACGTCGACAGTACCCTGTAGACCTGCTGTTGCGCCATTGGAGCCAAAGAGCACCTAGGGAACACAGTGAATGCATGAAAAAAAGGCGCGCACGAAACATACCTTGCTAACGAAATTGCTGAACTCCTTTTCCCTCCCTGGTATGACCTGAATAGGTACATCGACAAGTGAGGCTGACACCGAGAAAATAGATCCCTCTTCGTCCGTGCCGTTATAAACACTCGTCGCATTTAGCCAGTCGTCAGGTAGGATGTGACCAAACGCATGAGGAGGAACAGGCTGGGGGAGGTGGCTCGGAACATTTCCGAGGGGTCCCAGAGGGGGAAACCACTCGTCTACATCTCCATCATACACCAAGATGTCAGGCATGATTTGCTTCACGTCCATCTTGAAGTTCATGCCTTTCGGGAGCACGATCAATGCAAACACCTCCCCGCTCGCTAAAAATTCAGTTCCATAAGGTTTTACTTTCATATTGCGGATTGTCACATCGCGCAAAACCTTGGGCTTTGTGGCTGGCGAGGGGAATTCGGTGTTGATGGTGAGAGACGGAAACAGCGGGGAACTGATGGTTATTGGGTTGGGTTGAAGAGATAGATAGCGAGATGCAAATGATGAGACTGCTTCGATAGCGGTAGATGGCAGCGAAAGGACTCTGCCCGAGATGAATAGCGTCACATTAGGATGTGTGAGCAAGAATGGTTCTGTTTCAGCAGCAGCGATAGGGATATAGGTATCCTGATTTCCAATTGGGAGTGAAACGATGAAGGGTAATGTAGGGACAGTCATCTCGAAGCCAGGTGGTGCAGGGTCGATGACAGAAGCACGAGCGCTCAACTGGATTTCATTATTTGTAGAGGAAATGTCGAATGACTCGACCGAAAGAAGCTGAGAGAAAGACGGTAAGGGCCTGTCTTCGCCTGGTTCGGGTAAGCCCGGAATAGGAGGGACTAGGAAAGCTTGTATTTAGCTTGAAAACGAATTGGGAACAGAACACTTACTTGGCAGTGATAGTCGGGCCTCAACATTGTGGAAGTTCGCGACGAGCATACTCCGCCATCCGTTGCCATCACCACCCAATACCGCAACTTCGGGAACAGACGCCCGGAGTGATGCGGCCCCTTGACGCCATGAACCTTCCACAAATTGAGCAAGGTCCGAGGCATTGTCCGTTGGGCGGACGAAGACAGGAATGGATACCGGTGTCAGCCACGATGAGTCGTGCGGTGGATTACAAGTGATGGGTAACTGCATTGGCTGCGCCGAGACAGATGCAAGCAAAGCTTGGTCCGAATACACGTCGACCGTGTCGACGCTGGCTGACACGGACCCGAGGATGCGAACGCCCAGCCGGCCAACAGATTTCCACAAGTCGCTCAGCGTTCCTTGGTCCTTATCCGTGTTGACGCCAATGATTGACCCGGCGTCAACGCCGACTCTGGCGTCCAGCCTTATCCAAAGGCCTCCGTCTGTGGCGTTAATGACATCTACTCTGTCTGGGCCTTGAAAGGTTAAACTATTGGCGAGTACGTCATCTGGTGAGATATAGAAAAGCCGAGTTGCGTAGGAGTATGCTAGGAGCGCCAGTGCTAGGGAGACGACCAAGCAGAGGGAGAGCGTGAATGAGAAGACGCATATCAGTGTCTTCCAGAGTCTGCGCCGCGCTACGGAGCTGTTCCCAAGGTCGAGTCCCTCTTCGTCTCCGCCAACATGGGTGGATCCAGCCCCGAGAAGTGGCGTTGTTTCCGTAGCTTCGCGCGGTTCAGATTTCGCTTTCCCCTTCGTATAACGCTGTTGATCCTCGAGAACTTCTGCCATGGAGGTCGTAGTAGGTAGAAGAGTGACACGTACAGCCGAGCCTGGAGTGAGAGCGTCAATGCTGTGCGATCAAACGTGGTCGCCTCAACTCGACCAATTGCAGATTGCCATCTCTAACAACAGGGTGGCTTCAACGATCTAGCTCGCTACTCGAACACCCGACTCGTCTCTTTTTCACAACGGAGACAGCGGCAGACGAAGAACCAACTCTCTTCCAGTTCCCGCCTCCTTTGATCCTCTGGTAAATCTGTGTCAATGTAGCTGACGCACAGCTCCTCGCCGGCATGAGTTCTCCGGCTAGCCTCAAAATGAAGCACCCTTCCCACTCGTTTCTTTTGCACATTTGGTATGCAACCTATAATCATCCTTGTCATTTGTGTCTCAAACGCATAGCTGCGGACGCACTGTGATTAAAATAGCTCGCGCTGACCCATATTCCCCATCCCATCATCTCGTCCCTGCGGTCACCATCCCATATCCCGAAAGCGTTCCCAGTGTCACGAGCAAGTACCTCACGGATGGTTGATATGTATTTCCGGAGATATTTCGGGAGCGTATTTGAAAGGAAGACGTAGATACGCAGGTAAGCATTCAGCATGTACGGTCGTGTCTGGATATTGCAAAGCTCGTTCGTCTGGAGATCAAGTAACTGTGGCCAGGACTCGGATCGGTTACACGTCGAATCTGATGGGGAAACCCGCTCATCGCAGTATCGGCGCACAATAGCAGCCGCGAGCGAACGTGCGATCTCGAGTTCCATATCCTCTATATGGAGAGTCGAGTAACAAAGGGTAAGGTGAGCCCTGGAAGCAACGAGCGCCTCTACATTCTCCCAGGCCGCATCGATTACTCTTTGGGTGATCGACCTGTCTCCGAATTCGAAGCCTAAGGAGGGAAGCACGGATTTAACCTTGAGTTCCTCTTCCGGTGATTTAAATCTCTTTCGAGTCGTGGCTTGCCCTTTGGTTAAGAGAGTGTCCACCACCATCAACAAAGCCGATGCCTCGTCAAGCTCCCAGCTATCTTTGCAGCTATCACTACAGAACCAAGCAGTCGCCGCACCCGCTCGACTCCACTTGACGCTCCAGGTGCGCGAAGATCCGACGGTGGATAGCGCGTGATCGCTCGCGGAATATGCGAAACAGTGGGCACAGACTTCTTTTCGGTAATCCTTGTAAATAATGTGGACGAAAGGTGCTTCGCATGAATGTATCCGTGTCCCAGGTGCAATATCTGTGGTCGCGAATAAGGAACGCCCTCCATGAGTCGTCGTTTGGAGCTCGAAGTACGAGGATCCGCTGAGTATCGCAAGTTCCGGACTGTCAGCAGAAGGAAACATGTGGTGCCATGTTCAGCGTATCGATAACGTTGCCGGGGTCGACCGGCCCGCCCGGTGCGTAACGAAGGCAAGTCGATTTCCTGGTAACACCTCGGCCACAGTCTTGACAAAAGCTACAGAGGAATACAAGCATTCAGACAAAAGCGACGACATATTAGAAAGATCGATTGTCACTGCTCGTCAGCCATCATCACATCTTGCGAATCCCCCACGCCATTCCCCACAGGAGCCTGCTCCGACTCAACCTCCATTTTTTCCACCAGTTCCGGCAACTCGAAAGCGACCAACATATCCCCTAGGTCATATCTGCCAATCTTTTCTGCCCATCTCACTAGCTGGTCCTTCGCTTCACCTTCAACAAGGTCGCGGCGCCGAAGGAAATAGCGCTTGAGCATCCACGGGGGACCGAACCGAACAAGGACACCGAGGGCCAGCTCTTTTTCCTCGACGATCCACTGATAAGGTATGCCCTCGGTACGGTCATGCAGCGCCTGAAGAACCTCGCGAAACTTGTCCGGCTTCTCAGGGATATGGTTCTGCAAAAGAACCAACAGGTCGATGGCATCATCGTCTTCTTGAGTGTAGTAACGAAGATGTTCAAACCCGCCCTCGAAGACGTACGTCAACATGGGACAGCGGTCAACGATGGAGTAGCGTCTGGAAATGTCAAACATGAACGCCTGTGTGTAGGACTTGGCGATCGCCTTTTCGATGTCGTCTGTCATGATATATGTGATCGAGCGCAACGCGAGGTCCCTGTGTATAGCATGCGCGTCGAAGAAGTACCTCGAGGATTTCTCATCTTCGGGTGGTGGTTGGGTGAGGAAATTCTACAAGATGCATGAGACCACATTTCGTGAGAAGTAACCGATGCCTTTACCCGCACGGTTGGATGACCAAGGCCCAGCCTTGCCGTGCGGTCATCGATCTTGACGAGATTTCCGCAGAGCATCAACATATCCTCTGGGGTCACGACAGTCAAGTCGTCGTTCAGACGAAGTGGTGGAGTATGTCCCAGTTCAATCTGGACAGCTTCAATGATTTGAGAAAGTGACAATGGACGGAGTGCACCGCCTAGCCATCGTATCGCCATCGAGACAATCAGCTGGACGTCTTCACTTCTTTCGTTCACCCTATGGAGGAGGTTATAGTGGATAGTCTCTAGATCCGTCGGAGCTTCGCGAATCATGATGTTTACCTGCGCAACGGACCGACAGACTTCAAGAGAGTCGACAATGCATTGAGCATGCCAGAAGCTAATGAACGCAGTGAGTAGTTCGTCAATGCTTCTTGTACGAGATTCCAGTAACACTCACGACCCCTCGGCGTATTTGGTCACGGCATCTAGCACTTCAATCTTTTTATGTTCCGGAATTGCGTGGAGCCTAGAATGATCCATCATCCGCTTCATCAGCCACTCACGCATGTCCGCATTCGTACACCCTATATAATCTTCCAGGTTGATAGTAGGTCGACCTCGATATTTGGCGAGGATGTCTGGATCCGGCCTGCTCGCGACCAAAATTCGAACATTCGTCTCCCGCATGGCCTTCTCGAGAAACGTCATTACCACTGGAACGTCATCGCACTCGTTGAGGCCGTCGACGAAAATGGCTTTCTTCGCATGTGATCGCATGGCACGCAGAACGAGCCCTTGGAAGGTCTCTGAATCGGTTGGCGGGGGAAGACCGTCCAGATATCGCTTGGTAAGACCGGGGAAGGTTACTGCGAGATCTGGCTCTGGGACCTGCAGGAACTGAACGAGAAGGGACTTGAAAAATGTAGAGGTTTTCAAGGAACGAGCGTCGCGGAAATCGAAGAAGTAAAATGCGGGAAAAAATTCTGGGAGAACGTATGGTGGTTCATCAAACTCTCGTTTATAGCCATCCCGCTTCTCTTGTTCCTCGATCTTGTTCCATAGTTCCTTGAATATCCAATCGACTATCGCCGCACTGCAAGACGTCAGATTGTTCGCAGGGATAACTATGGTAGACTTACAGAATGACAGACTTGCCAGAGGCAGCTGTGTCATAATAAGAAACTGGATCATGTCCGGAGAAGAACACAACATACCTTTGCCACGAATCCAAAGGAATCCTTCTGTGGCGGACCGCCACTCATGGTAGCGCTGACAAACATCCGGGTTAAAAATCCAATTGCACGTTCCTTCATGCCTTTCCCGCGACATGAATTCTTGCCTATCAGTTACATCGATGAAGCCTAGCCATTCGACAATGTCCACCGCCAGTTGAACTGTATCCACAGATTTGTTAGATCAACACTACAGCGACAACGAGACCGACTTTTTGGATTCAACTTTCTGTGGCTGAATAGGACGCATATGAAAGAGTTCAGAATGTGCCACAAGGGAAACTTACGACGTGTAAAAGTCGTCGTACAGCACGTCTGCGGTTTGTTGCTTGTACATTTGAATGAGGCGAATCTCCTCGTTCAACATCTCCAATGAAAGTGGGAACGGACCCCTCCTCCGAGTGGGTGTGGCAACTTTCTTGTGCTCCTCGATCGCATGTGACATGATATCGTACGCGTTCTCCATGTGTGCAGCAAACTGCGCAAGGGGTCCTTCCGGGACCCAGAGGCTCCCTACTTTCCTGCGACGCTCCAGGTAACCCTCGGCTTTGCGCTCGTCGCTTGTATCGAGAAGAATCTTGGTGCTATTTGCGGCACCACCCACGGTGATGTATTCGTCGAGCAGCCGTCTTCGGGGACCCTCTGATTCGCTATCTGAAGCCAGGAACTGACAGAAACAGATGATGGTTCTAGATAACAAAGACGAAAACCGGTCAATCCTCGCCCGAACGTCGAACTCGGGTACAGGAGATGTCGGTCGAGATTCTGAGTCCATGGTAGAACGTTGAGGGAGAGATTGAGGATTGTTGTGGGTCCTACAGCAACTCCATAAGTAGATTTGGGCGCTTGCATTTGCATCCCATCATCATTTCCGTAGGCGTGAGATGGGTAACCAGGTAGAGTTCAGTTCAAGTTCGGCAATGGACCGAGTTGCTGGGTCAACTCGTGCTAGTGCACAGTGCACACTCATCACAACTTCAGTTCTCTGTCAAACTCTCGTGCGCGGTACGTTCATGGCCCAAAATCGTTTGTATAATGGCAGGTCTATATTCACCACGAAGCGAATGTTTGAACCTTCACTGAGTTATTGGGCTCACAAGTCTCGGTCAGCACTACTCTCCCCGCATTGTTCACCCAGGTGCCAACCAAGCTACCACTGCCGTGTAACCATTTGATACTTGCCATTGGGCCTAAGGTACAAAAACCTCTCACGTCTCCCGGACGATCGGCTTGATTCCTGGGTCGCCAGATGACAAGCAGTCCTTCGCTGTCCGATGACTATCAGGATTGATAAAAGATACCACATTAACTCACCGAGTTGTCCACTTGCAGCCAGGTGCCAAATTCATCACTTTTCATTCACTGACATCGCTAAACCCCGGCTGCCGACCGCACACCAACGAAACGCCGACGTGACTCCTTTCAGGGCGAGTTCTACAGCACGTCATTCGCAAGATTCTCGGGCGGTGCCGTGTTCCGCACTCTGGCAACACGTAGTGCTCTGGGAAGGTCGCTCCCACTCTGGAGACCTTTTTCCAGCAACTCTCTCTCAAGTGCTCTACTAGGTACCCCGGGACCCATCAAGATCTCAACATGTATGTGTGCAGGTTGTCGTTCTGGAACATCATTCAACTATGAATGCTATCGGCTACGACCGCAGCCTGTCCTGCTTCGGACTGACATAGGTACAAAATCAAACGACTAGACAGGTCCTAATAGTCTACGGCAACATTGAAACAGGGACCGAGGCGTTGAAGGAGTGCGTACGTCAATACCACGTAGCAAAAATCTTGTTTCCCTGCCTCGTTCTTGAAATAATTGCCCTCCGATCTCTTTTTCTTGCTACCTGGCGTCTTCAATCCAGCTGCCAATTGGCAGAGGGTCGGCAGGCAATGACGTTAGAAATAAACTTTTCGGTCTATGAGTCATAGTGCTCTGAAAAAACATTTTACGAGTCAACAGACAAGCGATCGAGTCCGCTTGATGGATGACATAGCTGTTAGCAGAGTCCTGGTCACGCAATTGATCAGAGAGAAAAGGTTTTCGTTACTCACGCAATAATAGATACATGTTTCTGGAGCTATTAACTCGGAGTAGAATAAAGGGTATCAAAGAGGAAACAATCATACAAGGTGACCCGAAGGAAGAAAAGTGTTAAGGGATACAGGGTTCCGAAGCCGTTGTTGGATGAGTGTAGTAATAGTGCAGATGAGAGAAAGATGACAGTGGGAAATTCCTCGAGAAATATGACGGGGAGAATTTTGATGGATGAGTCCATTTTAGTAAGATTGAGGGGTTCGTCGCGCCTGCGCGTCACTTTTAGTGTGCACCAGCGCCAAGATTCATCGCTCCCAACACGATTTCCCATGCGAGGTCGAGACAATCCCAGAGTTCGGGATCATGTACCCCAAGAGCGACCGCGTTACGCCAGACAGCGGCGATATTTTGAGCGACGTTGGTAATTGCGCCCATTCCGGGCGCAGAGGAGAGGAGGTGTGCTGAAAGCTTGTGCAATGCAGGGCCGGAGGAAAGCGTACCCCTTACGGCTTGAGTGGACGTAAGGGTCGAGAAAAAGGTGGAGGGAATCGCTGGGATGAGCGTGGAAAGCAACTGAGCAACAGAATGTGTGTACAAAAACATGTGCAGAGGTGCGAATGCGGCAGGTGAAGGCACCGAGAGGGGGAGGATGGGGAGGGTGACACTGGCGTTTGGATGTCCGGGCACAGTGGGAGGTAGACGGGGAAGAGATGCGCATTGGGAGGCGAGGACGACCGCGTGGGTGGGGATGAGGAGTGCAGAAGAGTCCTGAGAGGATGACCTGGAGAGAGCCAGGACGTGCGTTGGGAAGGATGGCGCATAAGTAGTTGCACGGAGCGGAATGGTGAGGGATCGCATTTGCTGGAGCTGCGACCGCGGCATAGAAGATGGCAGATGGGAGGGCGAGAGCGCCGATATGCCACTGAGCATCCTATGGAATGGTTAGCAACGAGAAACCTGGATAGACGTTGCGCTCACTGGTGGGCTTGAACGCGCAACCCACGGCGAACATACTCAACAGCGACGCCGGCCAATTCTGGAGCGACTGCTGTAATGTTCTGGGGAGGTATGTCTGCGTAAGGCGGACGCTGAAGAGTGCGGGGGAGTTGAACGTTGGTGGGGAAGGATTGCTGAACGGAGTACATGGCAGATACAGAGGATGCGTCTTCGGAGTCCCAGATGGCTTTTGTCTGGATAGGGTGGGCAGGGCGAAGCTGGAACATTATGAAGATATATTGCAGGGGGGTATGGGAAATGATCTAATGGAGCAAGAGACAAAGGTTGCTGAGTATGTTGTTTTGTGAACGCAAGTCAAAGCAAGCAAGCTGTGAGGATGTCGCCGAGGACGGCGAAAGTTCTTATACTCACCAAGACGCCATTTGTAGCACAAAGATATGTTCAGGACTTGGCCGAGCAGGGACTTGCTTTCTTGCGGATTTGGTCAGTCGTTTGTTGGCGACCGTTTAGGCAGGTCCTCGTCGAGATAAACTCTAATACAACCCCCGTACACACACGAATGCCTAGTAGTCATCACGACGTCCCTTGATGTCTTGTCTACCCTTTTGGATCCAGGAGTTCTTTTCCCCGCTAGACAAGGTTGTCCAGCGTGCACAATGACACGAAGCATTTAGAATGGAACGCCTTGTTGATCAGCGCTGTATGTAGCCGAGCTCCGGTACTTGCGTCAAGTTCTACCGCGTGTCTTCCCGGCCACCGTCTGGTGGCAAAGGCTAAGTAATTTAATATCGAGACAGTGGCACTCTAATCAGTTAACGTTAACGCAAGGCTTTATGTGCAAGTCGAGACGAAACCAAGCCGGGTGGGAACATGGACCGTCACCTGTCTCTTATCGATACTGTATAAATAGTTATCAGTATCCACAGGGGCTCCATAGATCGCACCGAAGCTCTCCGTAGACAAGAAACGCCCGTCCGAGATCATCATAAGTTGGCAGAGGTGACACTCGTGCACGTGTTCGCTCTCCCGTGCTGTACCCGTCCCTGACTGTGCGTCGCCACCACCCGATGTTTTCCTGCACGCAGACTTGCGGAGGGCACGTTGAGCACCGCACGACTGGAAACTTTACAAGAGTGGCCACGCCCACATAAGCATGGCATCCGGATCTTCCATCCATCGTGTTCGCTCGCCGGTAACTTGTCATCATGCAATTGGATTTGTGCCATTTCGAGCATAACCTCCATGGATATCGGGTGCCGCCAAAAAATTTCGCGACACGTCTGCTATATTACTTCATCGTGTATGGATCACATGGGCACGTCAGCTACCTTCAGCTGGTTTAAGTTCGTCGTGGCTTCCAATAAACGTAAAATCTTTGGTCTGCAAAGTTCCGTTATCTCTCGCCGCACTCGTCATTTTGCAGCCCTGACGGTCTTGACCTCAAATTTGTGATCCACGCCTCATCGGTTCAACTTTTGCTTTTGAGTCACTCGTGGTCGATAACTCAAAAAACGGCTCAACAACCTTGTTCAGAGGGGGCAAATCTGTGATCCCACTGCACCATGATGACGGTGTGCCAACGGAGTGGAGCGGGACCCCGTCGCAGTTTTCTGCCACGATGCACCGAATCGGCTAGCAGAGTATACTGATGATGATCGCGATAAAGCTGGGGAACGTGTCCATACCGCAGAGGAAAGTACGATTACTTGAAAGGTACAAGCCATCTGAGGAACTTTCCGGGGTCCGGTGAGATCGTAGCGTACCTGAGTGATATTTATTATTCGCTCGCGAAGATACAGACCATAACTTGAAGGTTTGCATGCCAGGCTTGTTCCGTTGTGTGCGCAGACAGGTTCAAAACGAGTACCCACCAGACACCACAATCAGACAAAGAATGGAGAACACCCATTCACAACACGAGGATTAGCAGGATAGGGATACTTTGAGTTGATGGCTAAATAAACATACTGCGCGACCATGATCGTTGTCTGCTTGTCAACACTCCTTCAGACTATAGAGTGGAAACCGAGGTTGGGGTTGATAACACGGGAACCAGCGCAACTGGGTGTAGCAATCAACCTAAATTCTCTGGGGATAAATGACTTTTCACCATGGCTTGACCTCCCGGTATCTACACTCAACCCCACAGCCAGTCTCACAACATGACTAACACTGGATCTGCGCGTTGCGCAAGCGACCGACAGTCACGCTCGTGGAGGAGATACGTGCCATTGAATATATTTCCTGTTTGTCCACACGACACTGTGAGAGACTCCAAGTGTGCAGGTGCTGATGGTTCCGGGGAGGTGCGCCGATACTAGGAGGGTCAAAAAAGGTACCTAGCCGGTACCTTTGTGTTTCCATCCCAGCCAGCAGCGTGACGTGCTGCAGAACTATCAAAAGAGGGGGATATAAAATTTTGCGTGCCCTCGTGGCATGCACCGACATCTATACCAAAGTGGACTGGGTCCTCCGCGACGACGGTGCCAGGTTTGGTGCCTTCAGACACCTGGAGTGTCACAGAGGGCAAAACTCGGGTGAATTCGTGCATTTAGTGGTGTGTTGATCCTGCCGTGTTCGAGAGCTACGATGACGGTCGCAGAGCAGCGGTAGGCACGAAGAAAACCTGGGTGCGCAAAGACAAGTTGTGCGACTTGCCAGTGGATGCTGGTGTTGGTCCTGTTGCTGATCATCGACGGTGAGAGGTGCAAATGGAAGAGGTGGAGCGCCGGAGCCTTGGCGTTCGCTCCACCCACCACCATGACCATCAATGTCTCAGTTGACCTTCGTTTGTCCCGCAGTTCCAGGTTCTACCGCTATAGATACGATCCCGGTCTATATTCATGATCATGATGTCTGCCATTCTGGCTGCAAAAAATCTCTACTTTTCTTGATCGATGAACCAGGACAACCACGCGCACCATCGCGTTCCGCGAACATGACCACAGTGAAAAGCCTACGTCGCATGTTTCGGTCTACCAGTACGAAAATGCTACACTAATAGATCAACGCTGAAGCTTCGTAGTGCTAGTTCCACCTCAACAAGTCAGTTTGCTGCTTCAACTCTCGATTGCAACAAATGCTGTCCTGATTCTCAGTGTGTCGACCCCGTACCTAGTGGGCTACCATGGTAATTATTCTCTCATAGATCCGTTCTAGCAACGCTTGGAGCTGCCAAGCAACTGCTGAAAGGTCGTTGAAAACCTCTGTGCTCACTTGACAGCTGTGTCAGAGAATCCAACAATCATCATTTCGGCGTCAATTGAAGCATACAGTGAGTTGGGTGGGTCAGTGTACTTATTATTATTTACATATTTCTGTTCTCCTCTCCGATTTCTTCATCCATCAAACGTTCACTGATAGGCCGATTGATCAGCAACGGTCATACCGCGACAGGTGCCAAAAGCTTTAAACAGGTTTCAGTGGCCACCTCTGACGCGGACGACTCAGCGCTCTATAGTTGCGAGGACGAGTGAGACCAGGTGAATTGTCGGTGGTTCCAGGGGATCGAAGTCGGCTTGTTTGACTTCATCATGACAATGCGAGCTCGTTGTGAATAAGAGGTGCTGTCTCGGTTAATTGCCTCAGGACAACAGCTGCCATCTTCACTTGCAGGACATTTGACATGCACTTTCTTTGTACATGGAACATCAGGGCCAGTAATATGGCGACCTGTGGAACCATAAAAGCATGAGGCCGCGCTGTGGTCTCGATCCCAGCCTCCGACGTTTGGATTGTAGACCGTCATTCAAGTCCACGTTCCCCATACGCGTCAACTCCGTGCTCATTTCCAGCTTCTTGCTTGTTTCTGCGGGTCTGGCAGATCGCCGTCACATGGACCGCTGGTCCCGTGGCGTTGAGCGGCTTACCAACGTTCCCTCTAGCAGAGCCACAAAAAATAGTCCCAACTGGGCTGGTGCTGTATGGGAAAAGAGTGGGGTGTGTTTCCACCGATTGGTTCGTGTCTTGCTTGATTCCATCAATTGTTATTTCGACAGGGAACCTTTTTTCTGTTACTGGAACTTTCAAGGTTCCCGAAATTTCTGGTCCAAATGGCTATGGTGCTTCTACCTGGGTTGGTATCGACGGTGAGACGTGCGCGGGTGCCATGCTGGATACCGGGGTCCTATTTACTGTCACCCCGAGCGGTCCCCTTTACCAAGGTAAGGAGATATTGACCTATGCATTCACGATCTGTCTCACCCTTTTTGTCGTTGTTTTTGTGTATAGCTTGGTATGAGTGGTTCCCCCCCTCCAAATATTCCTATTTTACAGAGTTGACCATCGTTGCTGGAGACGTCATCAGGCTCGTGGTCAGCGCGCCAACGAAAGCGACGTATGGCTTTGTGATGGTCGAAAACATCAGCAATAACCAATCCGCCATCCGGAATCTCGACTCTATTCAGACGCTTTGTGGGCAGAACACGGAGTGGGTCGTCGAAGATTACCTACATAATGGTGCCCAAGTCCCCCTTGTCAACTTCGGCACGGTGGTCTTTACAGATGCCAAGGCCGGCATTACTTAATACGGTGGTACCTACGGGCCGCAGGGCGCCACCATCTTTGAGATAGTGGTGAGGTTATGACGGTCACCGAGGATTCAGTCTCAATCAAGTATGCTGTAAGCTCATTGTCGTGAAGGAGGTGGGCCCCGGGTGTTTGGTCGTTTGGCTTGTATCTCTTCAGTGTGTGTGCTTGCGGTGCCTTAGACTTGAATTGTTTAGTTGGGAGTTTTTATACGTACCAATGATGCAATATGTCCTAGTCCCCGGCCGAGAAGGATTCTAGCTCGTTCCAACGTTCGTCCACATAAAAGTGAGCAGCTCGCATGGTAAGTTCTACAGCTGCATCACCCACAGGCGTTGGTTTCATCGCAAGTTTCAATCGTAACCGCGGGCTAGAACCCAATCCTCGATGGCAGATACGGGCGAGGTGTGGTTCTGCAAACCGCAGTGGTACCCAAAGTGTAATGAACACTCAAAAGTTGAACAACAACCGCCGATCACTCCAAGTAAGCTTGAAGTGTTTCCGATTGAGTATAGATCAGGACCTACAGCGTCGTGCACTAGAGTGGCGGTCATTGACTGTAGAACTTACCATATGTGCGGGCTGCTCATTTTTATGTGGACGAACGTTGGAACGAGACTTCTTCTCGGGGACTAGGACATATTGCATATATAGACATTCCTAACTAAATAACTCAAGTCTAACGCACCGCAAGCGCACACACTGAAGAGATACAAGCCAAACGACCAAACACCCGGGCCCCACCTCCTTCACGACGCTGGGCTTACACCATACTTGATTGTGACTGAATCCTCGGTGACCCAGACAGCATCCATAAATTGACCACCCTCCACTATGTCAAATATGGTGGCGCCCTGCGGCCCGTAGGTACCACCTGTATTAGTGCCGGCCTGGGCAGCTGTAAAGGCCACCGTGCCGAAGTTGACAAGGGGCACAGGGGCACCATTTTCCATGAAATCTTCGACTACCCACCCCGCGTTCTGTCCACAAAGCGCATGTGGGGAGTTGAGATGCTGGATGGCGGACTGGTTATTACTGGTGTTTTCGATCATCACCCAGGCGGACGTCGCTTTTGGCGCGGTGACTACAAGTCTGACGACGTCTCCAGCAGAGATGTTGACGGGTGTCGAATAGGACTCCAAGCTAGGGATGGTGGGGGACCACTCATACCAAGCTATACACAAAAACAACGACGGTGAGACAGATCATGGGTGCATAGTTTAATATCTCCTTACCTCGGTAAAGGGAACCGCTCGGGGTGGCTGTAAAGGCGACCCCGGTATGAAGAAAGACATCCCTGCACGTGTCACCGTCGATACCAACCCAGGCAGAAGCACCATAGCCATTTGGACCAAAAATTTCGGGAACCTTGAAAGTTCCAGTAACAGAATAAAAGGTTCCCTGTCGAAACAACAATTGATGGAATCAAGCAAGACACGGGCCAATCGGTGGAAACACACCTCACTCATTTCCCATACAGCACCAGCCCAGTTGGGACTTTTTTTTCTTATGACTCGGCGGTCCATGTGACGGCAATCTGCCAGACCCGCAGAAACGAGCAAGAAGCTGGAAATGAGCACGGAATTGAAGCGCATGGGGAACGTGGACTTGAATGACGGTCTACGGATAATCCAGATGTCGGAGGCTGGGATCGAGACCACAGCGCGACCTCATGCTTTTATGGTTCCACGGTTCCACAGGCCGCCATATTACTGGTGATGTTCCAAGAAAATGCATGTCAAATGTCCTGCAAGCGAGGATGGCAGCGGTCGTCCTGAGGCACAGCCTCGATTAACCGAGATAGCACCTCTTATTCACAACGAGCTCGCATTGCATTGTCACGATGAAGTCAAGTAGGCCGGCTTTGACCCCTGGAACCACTGACAATTCACCTGGTCTGACTCGTCCTCGCAGCTATAGAGCGCTGAGTCGTCCGCGTCAGCGCCGGGGTGGCCACTGAAACTTGTTTCTGTCTACACGGCAACTAAAGCTTTTGGCACCTGTCCCGGCATGACCGTTGCTGATCAATCAGCCTATCAGTGAACCAGCACAGCGTAGAAAATCATAAATACCATTATTTTGCCGAGAGACTCGGATTGGCCAAGCCAAGCAATAACTAATGCTTGCGAATCATTGCTCAGATCTTGAAGAGCATCAACCACCAGTGGATATCTGGATAATCGACGTTAACGTATCTATTCCTTGAGACTCAGACTTTCGTACAATCAGCCCCAACCTGCCCAGCAGGTCTAGCCTTCAGCCCTTGTGGTTTTCCCAGTTCCTGTCATGGAACAGCAGCAGCATTGAACAGACAGGGTATCGGAACTTCTTGTCAGCTTGAACCCAAGACGACGATGTAACTACGATACGGCCACTCGTAACCACGACTCTGATAGACATCAATAAGTAATGTGCCGCGATGTTGCTCTGCAACTGAAGTCAACCGCATGCTTACCGGTTGATCTATGTTGTTGTGACACATGTCGTGCCAGCATTGAACGCATTGAAACTGATCCCCAGTTTCTATACCAAAGTGCCTGTTGCTGCTATGTACTATGTCTATCATGATGACAGTTGTGAACAACCTTTGATGTGGCCACGCTGATTTACCTTGAAATGTTTCGTTGTCAATTTTCAAAGGTTTGTTGATTCGCACGATTATCGCACTTGCATTATTTGGTGGCAAGTGATGGTGGTTGGTACTATATAGATTGCCAACGACGCGACGCAAAAACACGAAAGAAAAACTTCAAAAAGAAAACAGCGTGAACAGAGCCCCGAAAGCATAATGACATAGCAGTGTGTTTACAGTTGGTATAAGGAAACGGGGAGATGGACAAAGCAAGCAGCCCGGGCTCGTGGGAAGCAAGAGGAAGCGAAAAAGCGAGCCACGACACACTACACGATTTCACCCTGAGCTCGATATCATATATAGATAACACTCTTCTTCCCCACCTTCTCCGTTCACATCCCAGTGTACTTGATGGTGACCGCGTTCTCGTCGACCGAAACAGACGTCAGAGTTGTGCCGTTCCGCTGGATGTCATAGATAGTGGCCCCCAGGGGATGGTAAAGGTCGCCACCTGTCCCGATAGCCGTGGCATTCTCGAAGGCTATCGTGCCAAAGTCGGCCAGAGTCGTGTCAACGTAGGCTTGGACCATCCACTCTGCGGACTTCAAACAGAGCGCATTACTAGACTGGATATTCTGCCAGAAGGACCCGTTTGTTTCCCTGTTTTTGAACATCACAACGCCATAGGTCTTGTTGGTCGGTACCATGACCGCGATGTCGATGACGTCTCCAGGAGAGATGATGCCAATGTCAATGGGCGATCGCACGCGGGAAGGCTGCCACAAATACCAAGCTATACGCAACAACAGAACCCAAAAAAAAATGAGACAGATCGTGGATGCATGGTTTAAATCTCATTACGTTGATATTTGTGACGAAAATTGTGTTGAAAATTTATCCCAGCCTGAAAAGCGACACCGCACGTGCCGATACTGTCGATACCAACCCATGCATTGGCAGCAATGCCATTGTCACTTGAAAGTGCGGGAACCACGAGAGTGCCAAACACGTAGTGGAAGGTTTCCTGTCGAAACGAAAAAGGATGAGATCAAGCACAACAGGGCCCAAGAGATCGATAACATACTGCATCCTGTACCCAGGCAGCACCAGCCATGTTTGTTGTCACTTTGACGTCAGAGACGGCGTCAGTACGCTTCTCAACAAGGTCGAGAGGGGACCGGCGGAACTCGCGAGGGGCCGCCAGAACGGCAGGGGCGAGTGAGAAGCTGGAGATGAGCAAGGGACTGAGGTGCATGGGGAAGTGCATTTGGATGATCTATGGATGGTTCAGATATCTGAGGCTGGGATCGAAAGTGCAGGGCGACCTCATGCTATTATGTGTTCTGCAGGCCACCCAACTGGCTGTGTTCCATTTCCAAACAGCACAGGAACGAGCTGTCAGCGAGAATGGCAGCGATTATCCTGAGGCGGAGGTACCGTCGGTTAATCTGGATTATCAGTGTCAGTCAATTGGGGTGGGTTCACGTCCTCGTGACATGGTGAGTCGCTGAGGGGAAAATCGAGTAAGGCGAGTCACTTTGAACCCGTTGAACCGACAGTGCTACTAGGTTCGATTCGTCCTGCTAGAGAAGATCTCACACTGCCTGCCCTCGGTGTCATCAGTATGAACCGTACCACGTTCACTGCAGAATTGAAACGTTGATGCATGATGAGGCACTGTAACAGCCTCCTTGAAGTGTCAACTTGAAGCGTATGTAAGACCCGTATATGTGCGCACCTAATTGCTGGCTTCAACTTGCAAAGTATGTATCAAGTCTGATCGACGGACTTCTGCGCTTGTGACCTGGTCTCGGCGATCGACTGGCACACAGCAATCCCAGCCACGGCGGTGAC
>JBBPJP010000024.1:0-111334 GCA_038088775.1 Boletus barrowsii | reverse complement strand
TGAAGAGAGAATGTGGATCAGGAAGTCACCCACTGTTACATGTTCTTTCGGCCGTGGACCTTACCCATTCTTCAAATGAGAGTAAATCCTCTCTGTTGAGGCGATGCACGAACTAAATAAATGTCAGAAGAAACAACGACACAGTTAATTTACAGACGATGTAGTTTATAACATTTTATGACATTGGCTTCACAAACCCACGATACGAGTGTCCACAATCAACACCATCAGCGAAATTCCTCACTCCTCCGCTGGTCACTCAGAGGACTCGTGCGGTCCCAGACTCACCCAACTACTTCCAACCCCGGTGCTCTCAAGGTCCCCGTCATTGCTTTCTGCCTCCGCGTCAGGACTTATTCCTTCTTCCTCGACATCGGGGTGCGACTCGGGAGTTAATGAGGTTTTTGAGATCGTGGAGACTAGTCTAATAGGCCGTTGTACAATTAAAGAACTTGTCCCAGTTCCCGGAACATTCTCTGCGTGAGGAGCAGGAGTTACAGATCTAACCGTGACAGCGTGATTGCTGAGAGGGTCAGTTCGCGGGGGTAGAGGAGGTAGAAGGCGATTCCGAATGGTCATCAGGAAGTGAGGAAGGACCAGAAGGCTGTCCAGAAGTACGGGAGGAAGATATGACGCAATTGCATACGTGCCAGCTAACAAAACATGAGTTGAGTCAATGGAACGGCGAGCCAACGGCGCAACTGACCTCCTGCTCCGATAGAAAACCTATCGCCTCGTACCCAGTCTTTAAATTGTTCATAGGCAAGGCCAAAACCGATGCCGAAAACGAAATTTCCAGAATATCTTGCCTTTGTTCCACCACTGGCCACGCTGACAAGACTGTCGACAAAGGTAGAAGCGTCCACCGGAACACGCGAACCTCGGGTTTCTCGTAGCGCACTGAGGGCCGCCCCGTAAGTGGCTTTCTCCGAAGGGGTCCAATCATCCATGTTGGCTGTCGCACTGAGATCACCCGTCGATGAGCCAACTGCCCCTACATCCACAGTTACGATACGGATTGCGCTCATTCCTTGGGCGGCAGTAATTTCCCGGCGGAGAACATCAGCCGCACGGAGAGTCGCAGCGGCGCTCATAGCGTTCACACTCCCAAATGGGAGTCCCACACGTGCATCAGCAGCAGGTAAACATAGAATAATAGATTTGTGACCCCGCGCGCGCGAGGCGTCTGCGCGGAGCAGTGGCAGCAAGGCCTGGATTGCTTGAAGTGGTGCCACATGTGTGGAGAGGAGATGAGGAAGGTAGGTGCTACGCAAGGAGATTTGTTCGAATGGCGCTGGCGCACAATGAACGGACGCAGTTGGCATGGCCAACAACGATATCACAGAATGTACCATCGGGTGATAAGGCGTGGGTACGTATGGGTCGCCTGCAGCGGTTATAGGAAATCGTCGCGACAGGGTAGATGCCAAAGATCGAAGGAAGATAGGAATTGTTCCCGGCTAGCAAAAAATGTATCAGACAGTCTCTTCGGGAGAGGGTGCGTCTCAGAGCGTACCTCGTTAGGGTCTAGTATGAGGGCGCGAACATAACCATGCCCCTTGCTTTCGATGTCACTGACAGTTTCCGGTGATGAAACGCTGGTGATAACAATATAGCCTTGTTTCTCGAATTCCATGATCAAAGGCAACCCCAAAGGATGGTCACCGCCCAAAATTACTTGACGACATTCATATCAGTTGGCGTCATAAGCAACAAGTAAGCGACGTACCAACAGCCTGGCGTCTCTCGAATTGCGAAGACGCTACCTTGACACGTCTCCCTTTAAGAGACCTCGTACGGACAATGCTGTATCCCGCGAATACGCCCGCTCCGAGAGCCGAAATGACCATGCCTGATGCTATCCATGGGTGCTGGACAATACAGTTTCCAGCATTGTCGATCAAAGACTTTGGCGGAGGAGGAGGGGGAGGAGGGGGTACCTCGAATGGCCTAAGCCCAGGAAAACGGATATCCGGGAAAGAAGGGAGGCCAGGAGGACCGAAACGAGAAATGTCGAGCCAAAGACGGTTTAAGGCTTCTTGGACGTTCGGAAGTCCAGGCGAGGCAGCGGCCAACGTGTTCACGACAAGGCGTTCGACATAGTCAAAATACTGCTCTAGCTGATCGATTGTAGGGACCATTGTTGTGGAGCTCAGGCGGGTGGATGGAGGCGGATATCAAGCTGGCAGGGCACAGCTTGATCATATTAGTAGACCAAAAAAAGAACTCGACGGACGACGCCAGCAGGACTCGAACCTGCGCCCTCAAAGAGGAACAGATTTCTAATCTGTCGCCGTAACCACTTGGCTATAGCGCCTACAGTCCGACGCAGTCTCTGCACAAATGATCGTATCCCGAGGGTCCTTTGGCAGTCAGAGTCTAAGAATCGCGGTATCATAAGAAATTTTGTGTCGACACAATGCCATACGACGAGGCTACAGGAATGCGATGCAGCAGATAACATCATGCCCACAATATCTATGTCTCTAGTTGCCACCCATCTCTTTAGCAAGTTGCTCGGCCTTTGCCTTGACATCCTCGATCGTACCAGCCATATAAAACGCAGACTCGGGCAGCTGGTCATGGGTACCAGACAGGATTTCTTTGAATGACCGGACGGTGTCCTTCAAAGAAACAAGTTTGCCCTCGTAACCGGTGAAGACTTGAGCGACTTGGAACGGTTGTGACATGAATCGCTGGATTTTACGGGCACGCTCGACCTGAACCCATACTTTCAGCATGTGCTAGACTAACGCATCCATCACACGTACAGTCAATTTGTCCTCTTCCGACAACTCATCCATACCCAGGATAGCAATGATATCTTGCAGTGACTTGTAGTCTTGGAGGATCTTCTGGACGGCGGTTGCAACCTCGTAGTGTTCCTGGCCAACAATACGGGGGTCAAGCATCCGAGACTTCGAGTCTAAAGGATCCACAGCGGGGTAAATTCCGAGCTCGGCGATACTACGGGATAATACAGTCGTTGCATCCAAGTGAGCAAAAGTAGTTGCCGGGGCGGGGTCAGTCAAGTCATCCGCAGGTACGTAGACGGCCTGCACGGAAGTAATCGAACCCTTCTTCGTAGTTGTGATACGTTCTTGCCTAGATCCCTGTCAATTGCAAATACGACCCCGGGGGAAAATCACATACATGCCACCCATATCAGTCGAGAGCGTTGGCTGGTAACCAACGGCTGAGGGAATACGACCGAGCAAGGCAGACACCTCGGAACCAGCCTGGGTGAAACGGAAGATGTTGTCGATAAAGAGGAGCACGTCCTGGCCCTCTTCGTCGCGGAAGTATTCAGCAATGGTCAAACCAGTCAAGGCAACACGGGCACGGGCACCGGGGGGTTCGTTCATTTGACCAAAGACGAGGGCGACCTTGGAGTCACCCTCCAAGTTGATGACACCAGTCTCAATCATTTCATGATAGAGATCGTTACCCTCACGAGTCCGCTCGCCAACACCTAAGAAACAAGAGATAAGGCTCAATACCATACTGTATTGAACATGAATGTTGCTGACCGCAGAAAATAGAGAAACCACCATGGGCTTTCGCCACGTTGTTGATCAATTCCTGGATCAATACAGTTTTGCCGACACCAGCACCGCCGAAAAGACCAATCTTTCCACCACGTGCATAGGGAGCCAAAAGGTCGACAACTTTAATACCCGTTTCGAGGACTTCAGCGGTAGTTGATTGGTCAACGAATGGGGGTGGGTCAGCATGAATGGGGCAAAGTTTGACACCCTTGATGGGTCCACGTTCGTCAATGGGTTCTCCAATGACATTCATGATTCGGCCCAACGTTGCAGTGCCGACAGGAATTTGAATGGGAGCACCAGTGTCTACGACCTTCTGTCCGCGGACGAGACCCTCCGTACCGTCCATCGCAATAGTACGGACAGAGTTCTCGCCGAGATGCGATGCAACTTCAAGAACAAGACGACCGCCGTGGAAATCCTGGACCTCGAGAGCATTGAGAATGGGAGGGAGAGCATCAGTCTCGAACTGGACGTCGACGACAGCACCAATGACCGTCTTCACGCTACCAATAGCTCCCTTGGCTTCTGATGCGTAGTGACGCACTGAATTTGCATGACAACAAAAGGTTCGAAATGAACGAAGACCAAGGAGGGGCAAAGAAAGAAAGACTGACCTGGCTGGGAAGCAGAAATACGTGAAGGACGCGCTGCAACATTTTGCTTCGGCGCGGAGGAAGGGAAGGAGGAGCGGGCCAACAACGGTGTGGCCGTTTGCAAGAACCTACTAGAGTTCTTTGCATTGTTGAGCGCTCTCCTGGAGACGCGGGTGACGCCGCGGGCGGTAAGCATTGTGGTGAACGACGAAGACGACGACAGAAGTGAGAGAATTTGAGTAGAAGAAATACTCGTCCCGATCCGCCAAGTAAACTTCGAACTCAGTTCCAAGCTCCGACTCACCCGACTTCAGCCGTGTCCCTTATGTAACGGCCGCATGGGTGTGCGAGGGGAGTTGGGGACAGGCCAAGCAGAATATTCCAAAGCCAAGTATTGGGATGAATATTAATCGATTCTTTTGATTCAAAAAATAATCATAGAATCGCGTCCGTGGGAAAGTCACGAGCGCGTTATGCGTCACGGACGCGTCTACACAAGTGTCATACTGACGCAGTGATGACGGTCGACAATTTCCTGCCAACTGGATTGCTTGGCCCCAAACCCATCATTTCGCCGCCCGCGTTCGTCTCCAATGGTCTCTTGGGTAACTCGTCCAGTGCCGCGCTCGACACTGAGCCTTTCACTTGCATGTCGGACGCGCCAGACAGCCAGAGTGCACCTCATTCGAGTGACAGCACATCGCGGTCAGAGGATGATGGTAGGTCGTGCCGTGTTCTCATGTTCGTCGCGTCTAGTCATGTCCACAAATTACTACAGCTCCTTCGCCGGGACCGCTTGCGTTATCACAAGGCAAGTGCTCCTACTATCGTGCAGGGGTCAATGTCTCATGGAAATCAGAAGATGCTTTCCTTTCAGTTTCAGACATCCTGGGTCTCAAATCAAATTTCAAAGGGAACCCGGGGTCATGTTCTGCCTCCAGAATATTGACGCATCCCCGTGCACCTCTCCGCGCGACAACCTTTAACGGAAAGCTTGTTTTTATCCCGCGCAAGCCACGTGTGGTGATTCTGAAAAAGGTGCGGAATCTCATCCCATGTCTATCATTACTAACCTAGTCATTAGTCGTCTCCGACGTCACCGATGGCAAGCCTACTGGACGTGCCTATCCATAGGCTGATGGATGAACTTTCGGTATCCGCAACTTCGGGCACTGTTATTCCGTATGCACAGGAACTATCTCACTGTGTAAGGCGTGGTTCTCACTGCAGGTAAAAAGGACTTCAAAACCGGACGCGTCTCACCGCCCACTTGATGATATGTTATGGGTTGATCAATATCGCCCTCAGCGTTTCACGGAGCTCTTGGGTAATGAAAGGGTTGCTAGGGAAGTGATGGCTTGGGTGAAACAGTGGGACTGGTGCGTTTTCGGCAAAAAGAGAAACAAAAAGCGGCTTAGGGAAGACGACGAGAACTACGACCCCGAGGACGAATACCATCGGCCAAGGGAGAAGGTGAGGTGGCTGATGACCTCGCATTCCCATATGTCAACTTGGCCCTTTATCAGCTGCTCCTGATATCCGGTCCTCCTGGCCTCGGCAAGACCACTTTGACCCATGTTATTGCTGCACAAGCGGGCTACGAAGTAGTGGAAATCAATGCCAGGTAACTCTGTCGTACACGGTAATATTTGTTTTGACCAAACGCGCTACAGCGACACACGGTCGGCGCAGTCGGTTGAAGACCGGGTCCGTCCCATACTTGAGTCAGGCTCCGCAATTGGTAGCACGAAACCTGTGCTGCTCGTTGTCGATGAAATTGATGGTGCGACTGGTGGCGGTGACAATGTACGTCATTAGATTGACCCTCTTCGAGTACTCAGGTCTTGTTCATAGTCAAACAGTTTCGTTCAGAAACTTGTTTCACTTACCTTGGATAAACCAAAGAAAAAACGTGGGTGTTTTTCTTATCTGAATCACTCTTTGACTTAAACTAAACAGGGAATGCCGGAGCGCAGAAAGACAAACGACCTTTGCTACGGCCCATCATTTGCATCTGCAATGATCTGAACGCACACTCACTAGCTAAACTTCGTCCGCACGCAAAGCAAGTTCGATACACACGACCGGCCGATATTCACATCGTCAGGCGCCTTCGGGAGATTTGCGAGCTCGAGGAACTTGACGCAGATACAAGAGCACTCAGCACCCTGGTTAATGTCGCGAAAGGCGATCTGAGAGGCTGTTTGAACACCCTACAGGTCCGTCACCCCACCTTACATCGGTACTGTATTTGATTGATGCAGAACAGTTTATAAAATCACGTAATGAAGGCGTCACAGAGGAATTAATCCGCCGTGCCACGGTTGGTATGAAGGAGGCGGATGTTACTGCAACAGCAGTCCTGAACGAGATGTTTACTCCCTTGTCACGTAAGCGAATCCGGGAGCTGGCGATAAGTGATATGGAGGAGGCACGATACGTAAACCGCCTCAGTCGCGCTGTGGAAGCTCTGAACAACCATCCCAACATTGCCAATGGTATGCTTTCTTCCTAACAATCTCTTAGTATTTAATATTTTTAGGTTGCTTTGCGCATTATACCAACTGTCACCGACACGAGGCGAACATGACTCGATACGAGACGGCTAATGAGTGGTTGGGAACGTTCGATATAATGTCTTCGGCCATGTATGCCGACGGTGATTTTGGCTTGCAAGTATACCTTCCGTACTTGCTCGTCTCATTCCACCCACTCTGCCGAGAGCGGGCAGGGAAACGAATTGAAAGGGACTCTACCGATTGGGATGCAAGTGCCCTCAACCTTTGTGCGTTACGACTACTGACACCCATTGGGCATAGAATTTGTTGATCACACGCACCAACGAAAATATTATGAAATCGTTCTATGATGGGATTTGTGCCTCTGGAAGGAACACAGGAGCCAACCGACACCTGATCATGGGCCAGGTTCTTCAGCTAGAGTTTGCGCCGTACATCAATCGGATATTATCACCCCATTTGCGACCCGTAAGTCCGCCTACCTCTTTGTCCACAGAAGTTGGGCTCATTTTGCCTTGTCACAGGTCAACAGCCAAATTATTAAACCTGCGGAACGTGCTCTGCTCGCCCATCTTGTCGAGATCATGATTTCTCTTGAACTCCGATTCGTACAAGAAAGGGCGGAGGATGGACAGGTGGTCTACAGACTTGACCCGTGTGTGCCACCCCAATATTACTTCGGTCGCCACTTACGCGATGCCACAGTCCAATAGATGTTTTCGTGACATATGATGGGAGGCGTGCACCTGATATCGCCGTCTCGAGATATGCTGTTCGTCACCTTATCGCTACAGAGGTCCGTGCCTCTTCCGGTTTTTTAAATTCGCCGCTTGACTTCGTCACAGATCGACGCTTCCCTGGTCGCTCGACAAACGGTTGCGGCTGGAAAACCGAATGTTAGGCCAGTGCATAAGAAGTGAGTATTTTCGTGTGAGCCTTCCTCTAGTGTTTCTCATTTAGCGTGGTCGAAGGACGTCTGCACGAGAGTTTGATAATGCTGAAGACATGACAGTTGATGCAGAAGAGCAAGGTCCATTAGAACGAACCCAATCCCTCGCCTCTGACCTTGGCCCTCTCAGCAAGCGTGCTCGCACAGAGAAACACGTCGACATTGCCGACAAGGTAGGCGCTTGTCAGGTGTTCCATCCGAGGTGATCTGACTTAACTTCTTCGTCGCGGCCAGCCGCCAGTTGACTTCTTTGGAAGACCAATAGTGACAAAACCCAAGACTGCACCCACGTCGGTCTCCAAGGCAAAACACCAAATGAGCCCTGTATTTCAGACAACCTATCGATACCGTGAGGGTAACTCGGCTGCTGTTCGAAAAGGAGTCAAGGTGGCCTCGTTCATATAAATTAGATACATAAGTTATGGGAGTTCCGATTGCACTGCCAGCCAAATATGATGTTCGCCTCCCCGAACTCGATGACCGCCTTCCTCGCCAACACACCAGACGATCGGAGGCTCAATTGGCTTATTATGTACAAGTATTAGTCGTTTTCACCACATGCTAGACGTAACAGATGTCGCTCAGCAAGGGTGCGACTCACTATGCAACCTTCAACCTGTCTTCCTTGTGTCCTTCACCGCGAGTTTGTTCGTTCTGCTCACCGGTGACCCAGTGGCAATAGTACCTGTTCCAAACCTACGCCTTGACAATCTATCCGTTCTACAGGCTTAGATGTGCCGTACGGATCTCGGGCAACACGAGCAAGAACGGTGAGACTCGAGACCAAATATTTTTTTCAGACTGGTTGACCGCAGACAGGTTGTTACTCGACAGGGGGTCGCTTGAGACGTGCCTGCCAGAGCTCAGGGAGTCATTAGCACACATACTCCATCTTCGCTCTCACTGGAAACCTGAAGGACGCACCAAACTCATCGTACCCACCTCGTGGATGGTTGGTTTCATGTCGTTTTGGCGCAAGAGTCTTCCTAAATATCGTGTGTCTTACAAGGGATTCTTGGCCTTGGCCGACGGCCAGCGTGGAAAGGAGTGCGTTGCGCTCCAACGTTGCCCGTTTCGCAATATTCGATTCGAAAGTGCCGCAAAGGCACGTTTGGTGGTACCAGATGAAGAACTGCCGCGAGGCATCGTGTCGCAGTTATTGACGGACTTTACGATGGAAGATTCTCTGGCAACGTTGGTTCCTCGCGCGTTTCAGGGCATCCCTGGCACCAGCCCAAGGAGGTATGCTCACCAGCAATTTTTTCACATAGTGTTGCTGAGACAGGGCAAACTAGCGACATGGCAGCGACGGGTCATCTGAGGTCGCACAGTACTCTCCGGCGTATCGATTTTGCACTCGTCTCGGAAGATGACGTCTGGCCTCAAAATAACATTCGGTGCTTGCTCCTTGGAATGAAAGAACCAACTCACTGCCAGATGCAACTCTCCCCCGCTGCGTCTGTCGACTTCTGTCCCCGACCTTTCGCATTGCCATCCATCCCCGAAGAGTTGACTAGTCACGGGCAATTCCATCTCACGCTCCTCACTTCACTGGTGAATGGAGCGACCGCCGAGATCACCACAGATCACTTTCCAGAGTGGCTCGTACTGTTCGGTCTCGCATATGATGCGCATCGTGTCCGTGTCATCGCATACCTGCCACTCCGACACACATCGGGCGTAATACGCTGCGCCGCTTACATCGTGGACGAACTCTCGCTCCGTTCAGGTCCCGTTCCTGGCGTGCCTGCATGTGAACTGGTCGTCGAGCGTTTGCGCCTTCTATTGGCGTTGACTACGCTGAGGCGGCATGTTCTTCATCTATCAAAGTCGTTATTTACCGCCATCGACCCTTGCGACGGCATCGGACGAACTGATCCTGCTAGTCATCCATCATTACTCACTTGTGATCAGCACAGCTCGGATGATTTCGAATCGCTGGAAGAGGGTGGTAGTTTTGGCTCGAGCTCGTATTGCAGTTCAAAGTACTCGACGTGCCCAAGTGTCAACAACGACATACCTATTTTCGAAGACGGGCAAGAGTCTTCCGCGTCATGTGCATCTTTTGCCTCGTCGTTCTGCAGCACCTGTTCCAGCTTGTTGGCGAGCGACGATACCTCAGATGCCTTTTATACGCGGGGCTCCAAGTATGCAAGTTCCAGTTATATGGAACCCTCCACAATTGCTCTTTCACAAGAGGGCAATGAGGATGTTGCTTGTACTTGTCCAAACCAGCTGACGGAGACCAAAAGACGGGCTATCATTGCTTGGGCGCGGGGAGTCATACGGACCGAACACCCTGTAAAGGACACTTATAAGATGGTCATCTCCCCATTCCCATCCTAGGCAGCGAACGCTCGCAGACTTCAAGTCAAGTACAGGCATATAGACATTATCAGTTCTACACTGTCACATAAGGTACTGTCTTTCAGGCGGACGTTCTTAAGATTTACGGGCAAAGGCCTATAGCACATAGCGGAAATCGCGATTTTGCTTATCGGTCAAATCAAGGAAAGCCTGTGGTCAATAGTCAACATCATCTGGATGGGATTCTCATGGTGCACTCGCCTTGTCAACTTGCTTTTCTTCCCCAGACTCGGTCTTGATGTAAACAGCGTCGTACGTATCATCCCGAGTTTCAAAATCGCGCCTTTTGTTTTCACGCTGGTACAGGTAGCGTAACACGAGAAGGGCGACCGCAGAGGCAAAGTTGGTGACGGTGATGATAGCCCACGGAATATGGTTACTATAATATATTGAGTTCACTCGGTAAGACAGCTGGGCGAACATTACCGTGGCTTGTACTGCGACTTCCACATAAACTGACCGACTGCGTTTCCAATTGCATAGGCACAGAGTACGATGGCGTTTGTGGTTATACCTGCGAACGGCTGTAAGACAACGGCTCGAAATGAAAGGAGAGGTGAACTCACGCTTAGTATGACCAGCTGTGATGGAAGCTACCCATCCCAGGAATATCGTAAACGGAGCGATGGCGGAGACTAGGTGGTCGTTAACTGATAACAGTCGTTTTGAGAGTCACATGGTGGCTCACTTGATATCCAATAGGAGAAAAGCAGGCCAACTTTGTTCGAGAATGGTAGGGTGCTGACTAGGACTGCACCGAGGATAGCGGGAAGATACATCAGCACACCGGCATAGGCCCGACCAATGTATGGTTGTGACGCAAGCGTCACCCCAAGGAAGATTGTCAAGACTATCGGAAGGTTTGGTCAGCAGGTCATTAATTCGGGTGAGATTCCACGAAGCTGCGCACTCTCGACTGCGCCATCCACACAGCCAAGCAGGGTCGTCTGGATGGCATTGAACCCAAACTGAGCAACTATGAGCTGACGTTGATTAGTGAGCTAGGGAAATTGGCGTTCTTTCAGTGTTGAACCCAGGTATGGTTAAATGGGGATGCACCGAATTAACGATATTGCTAGTGGTTTTAGAATCAGAATCAGAAGGCGGTGACGCGAAAAGAGACGCACGCAGCAGCAGCGAAAAAGGCGAGAAGCCACGTCTTGGGATCTTTCACGGTTTCGTGGAATCTCGAAGAACGATGATCAGACGGGAGTAGAACTCGGATAGAAGCACTTCACTGTTCTATCTTGAAGAATTTGTTTTCCACACCGGTCTGATTCACTGTGATGCGTTTCACGGCGGCAATGCGCTCCTCCGGAGTTAGGAACCATGCACTTGTTGGCGAATCTGGGAAGAGGAACCTGGCAGCGGACAGGGTTGACGACGTACGGGGAAGGGATGGATTAGAGTATGCTCACCAGAAGACAACTGAGGTGAGCAGAGTTATAATGCCAGTGATGATCATGAGCCTGAGATGATAGATGAGGAGGGATGACAGACGGGCGTCGTTGTGCTTACCACTGCCAGGGCATGAAGTTATGGGTGTGGGTATGAAGGACGCCAAAGGCGATGAAGCCGAGGATGATGACGGCGAATCCATTCATAAGGACTGAGTTGGAAAAGTGAGACGTGTCGGAGAGGTGGGAAGAAGGACTGACACCAATAGCCGACACGACGCGTCTGTTCTGCGCGGGTATAGAACATGGAAGTGACGATCATGAATCCGGGGGTGATAGCACCCTCGCAAATTCCGAGGAGAAAGCGAACGACAAAGAGACCAGCAAAAGAGGTGCACGCAGCATGGCAACAGAGGATGATTGCCCAGAAGAAGATATTGATGCTTCGCGAGCAGTCAGCAGGGTGGGGACGGAGAGGATGAGTTATACCTCATCCACTTGCCAACGGGAAAGCGTTGGAGGGCGAGATTTTGAGGGTATTGAAAGAGGAGATAACTGAAGTAGAAGATGGTGCCGAGCCAATTAAACTGGTTGGCATTCAAGTGAGCGCCTTTCCTGGGATGACGAGTTTGTAGATGCGAGGTGAGGGCAGAGGGAGAACGCACTCGATGCCAAGGACGGCTGCTTGGCCGAGGGTTGTTTTGTCCATGAATGTGATCCTCGGTGGAGTATGGGTCATACGAGGATGGGAGAGGACAAGAGGACGTACAGGTACATGACTGTGAGGTGAGGCATGAGGACAGGAAGGGACAGCGAGGGAGGGACGTACTGCACATGAAGGGCATGATGTGCCAGTCAATCTTGCGCCTGAAGCAGGGATAAGCCGTATGAGGGTGAGTAGTGAGGTGCGAGTACCTGAGACGGAGTGCGTGGTCATGGTCGAGGTCGACGTGTGTGCCGGCGACGAGAGCGGCAGCAGCGTCGAGGTCCGTCGGGTGGTATACGGGGCTGGGGTGTTTCTCCTGGTGAGTGGAATCAGTCATGATTGCGCTGTCGATGGCATCCCCACGCCGAGAATATATAAGTCAAATGATGGCCAATCCCTTCTTCTCGGCATTCTCCGGGTACCGTCATGTCAGAGTGGCATCTCCAACCAGAGACAGAGTATCGCTTCGAGCTCGACCCGGACACATCCCTCGTCATAAAGGTACACGATCTCTGCTCCCTTCTCCTTTCCCTCACATCCCACAGCTCCTCAGGGGTCATGCGGAGATCTTTGGCGCAGAACTCGCAGAGGGTAAACCCTATCTCTTCGGCTCAGAATGCAAGGCCGCCGTATTCACTTGGCACGGCTGTACAATCCAGATGAGCCGCTCTCTTTCTGTAGCTTCCAACCCTGTTCATCCCCACCCACGTCACTGGCCGTCCTTCCACAGAGTATGTCTCAGATGAGACTCCCATGTCCACCTATGCGAACGTCCACTTCGTCTTCGAACAGATGCGTGTTCGCGCACTTCGCGACCTCCACGGGTCCCCTCCCTCCGACGATGCTCAACAAACCATTACAGAGCCCCCCAGAGTCCTCATCCTGGGTCCAGAGAACTCTGGAAAAACGTCCATATCAAAAATATTGACAAACTACACCGTCCGCGTCGCTCAAAATTGGTCACCCCTCCTCGTAAATCTCGATCCCGCCCAAGTCAGTCCTCCTTTCTTTGCCCCGTCTCCCCCATACCCTCACCTCGCCTCAGGGCGCGTGGACCATTCCAGGCACGATCTCAGCCGCCGTAGTCAGAAGCCCAATCGGAACGGCCTCCCCTGCTAATCCTTTGGGTTCCGCGGCCACTTCGGCTCCTACTGCCCTCGCTTCCAATGCACTCATCCCATTGACTTATTGGTACGGTAATCCAGATACAAAAAGTAATCCCCAGTTACTCGACCGATTAATCCGCAATCTCGGCGTTCATGTCCTTGAGCGACATGACATGGACCCTCAAGGTACCCATCCTCACCCTCCCCTTCCTCTCCAGCTCAATCGGGCACGAATAGCACGCGTATCCGGCCTGATCGTCGATACCCCCTCTTCATTTGCTTCCGGTCCCAGTTCTGGCTCCAGCGCGGATAGCCGTCATACCCTCATCAAAGCGTGCGTCGATGCTCTCCAAAGTACGTACATCTCCTCTCTTCCCCTCGTCTTTAAAACACACCATTCCCAGTAAACGTCATCCTCGTGGTCGGCCACGAAAAGCTCAACGCAGAGATGCAGCGTCTCTATGGCACCCAACTCACAGTTGTCAAAATTCCCAAGTCAGGAGGGGTACTCTCATAATCTCCCCGTTCTCCTTCCGGTTCTTATCCTGCATCCTAGGTCGTCGAGCTCGACCACGCCTACCGGGAACGTGTACACAGCTATCAACTTCACGCTTACATGTACGGCCAAAAGATCGATCCCCCTCCTGGCGTATCCTCTGGCCTCGTGGGAGGGGAAGCAGCTACGGAACTTATCCTCTCCCCCTCTTCAACCATCATCAACCTTGGCGACCTTACGATCTACCGCGTCGGCCCAGGTGAATCGCCCATACTCGCTTCTGCCCTCCCAGGCGTATGGCTGAATTCGCACATTCAGAATCTATGGCACCCTCTTCGGCCTTGCCCATCGGAGCTGCACGCACCCTTTCGGAAATGCAACCCACATTGCTAGATCCAGCATCTACTAGTACAAGACTGGTTAACAGGGTCCTTGCCCTCCTTGCCCCTTTCAATGAAGATGAAAACGAGCGTTACGACGAAGAAATTCTCGACTTGCCTGCTGTAGGGTTCCTTGTCGTGTGAGTTTTGCGGCGTGCGTCATCTCCGAGGGCTCACCTCGTGCTCGTTCTAGAACAAGCCTGGACATTCCAAACAAGAAGATGACTATACTTGCGCCGACGCAAGGTCCGATCATTGGGGGTACAGCTATCACTGGTTCATTCGAGTGGACGGAATGATGGCAGCATCAAACAGAAAGAGCGCTGACGTGGCGAGCCGAGTCTCCCAGTACATGAACGCGAAAAACTAGTTTGAACCTGCACTAGCCCATCCAGGGTCCATATATGACATGCATTCATTTCTCAGTGTCACAGCCGTGAAAAGTCTCGGCCCCAAACCCCCCTGTCAAATGTTGGGTGAGGACATAACCACAAAGGCACCGAGGGTCATACCTAATAATCCAATCGATCATGAGTAATGCCCTGGTCCTGGCAGACACCTGTTCACTCCAGTATACACTTCTCCAAGCATACATTGCAATCAAACCACCCATGACTGAGAGTTGTCCCAAATCAAACACAGCAGCATTGCCAATATAGGCAAGACTCCCAAGGTGTTTGTATCGGAATGGCCCGCTCACGGCCTCGTCCAAGTCCTTGACACAGTTCGCTTCTAGGACCTCGTGCTGCGAAGCAAGTTTGTTAAGCTTTCGTCCGAGGTATTTACCTTGCTGAGAAGCGACCTGTGCAGTCTGTAGCAAAACAGAATCACCCTCTGAGACTATGTAACCAAATGGAACAACTGACGGCAGGCAACGCTGTTATCTTGTTCCCTATTTCCTCGAGAAGCTTACAAAGCTCGTTCAGCGTCAAGCTATTGTCCGCATCCGAGTCGTACAAGTCAAACAACGTGCGGACCTTGAACGGGTTCATGGATAAAGAAACTGGTTAGATAGGTGAACGCTCACCTTCTGCAGGTGGGACTCTGCCATAGGGATACGTTGTTTGATCCTGGAGACTGTCACTTCATAAGGACGATGATCCCAGGGTATTATTGCAATGATGCCTTACCCATGAAATCGAATTCCTCAAAGTCAATTTTCCCATTTTGATCCTTGTCGGCCTCGTCGACCAGCTCGAGGAGATGGCTGACAAGCGATGTTTCGATCTGTTACACAACCTTGGGTCGACTCGCAGGAGACCAGGACTGGTCTCAATCACTCACCGTGGCGCAGTCACCGATAGCATACACCTCGCCGAGCGGCGCACCCTTTACGCGGAGATGCGCGTCAACCTCGATGGCTTTCTTGTGGACTTGATTGGGTAGAAGATCCGAGACCCGCTTCGTAAACGGGTTCATGGCTATTCCCGTCGACCACAACACAAAATTGGTAGGCATCTCGTGTTCAGTGATGGCCCCGTCCGGTGATCGCAAGGTATACACCACATGGTCGCGATGGACCGAGTGGACGCGGGCCGAAGTGATAAGGTCTACCTTGTCACGCCTAAATTTCGCCTGCGAGATGGTCAATGTGAACATACGAAACAGACGTCGGAAAAACAAACGTGCCTCCGCATACTTGGATATGACATCAGAATACTGTGAACATGAGAATACCGTTCTTCGACTGGGTATCACTCAAACATACTGTGTTCAAAATGTGCTCGCGCGACTGGATGACATGGATCGAGACCTCCTCTCGACACAATTTCGGGAACTGGAGACAACGCATGGGTATGTAAAGAAGGAATATCATAAAAATAAGGCAACACACATAATTCATAATGTCTTCCTGACAAAAATCGTAGATTTCCTGAGGAAGTTCCGTCAGAGTACAGAAGATGTGAAGAAAAGGGGGCCTGGGAGGTCCTGAATGCGCACGGCAGCTGTCTCAACACCCGTGGGTCCTCCTCCACAAACCACGAAACTTAGTAAACGCCTTCTCTCTTCTGGGGTCGTGGCTGGCAAAGTTGCTGTCTCGAAGTTGTCTGAAGGCAGCGTTGCAGTTATGTACGGCAATAGAATAGATCAGCGCACCCATGATTCGGCGTCGAATGGCCTGTGCATCCGATATGGTCTTCAACTGGAAACAGTGCTCTAATCCGGGAACACCGTGCGTGCTGGAGACGGAGCCGACCGCTATGATCAACTTATCATAACTGGAAGACGCGAAGGGTGAATTCGGCTTGACGAGCACAGGAGCCCAGGACTCACGGAACGTATATTTTTTGGACGTTTCCGTCAGGACCGACTGTTTCGACTTCCAGTAGCCGTTGGGACATCACCAAATCTGTTGCTTTTCCGCAAATCATTTGACCACGGAGTCTAGCAATGATTTTCCGCATCGGCTCAACAAGACTACGAACCTGCACCGTGCCAACAGCAGCAGCTTTACGAGAGGTAAGCGTAAACCATGTAAACGCAACAACAAAAAAAGCATACATGGTAAGAGAGGAGTGAATGTAGTGAACGTTTCCGCGGTGACGACAGTTACATGGTAGTCGCCCAGCGACAGGTTTTGCAGCACCGAGACGGCCTTGAGTTGTTATGATTGAGTGACGAATGGACTGAAAGGGCACGCAAACTCACCCCCCACCCCCCTCCAACGATGACGAGTTTAGGCTTCTCATTCAGCTTTCTGAATTCCTCGTCTTCCTCATCCGCAAGAAGGACATTCACCACAGGCAAATGTTTTGGACCGCCACGCTCGGGGTGCAACGCTATGGGAGACACTGGAACGCGCTCGACATGTTTGTCTGTGTACGTGAATGCATCGTGTATAAAGATGGCTGCTCCGAGGGCGACCAGGCCGGCTGTTGATGACAGGACAAGATAAGAGGTGTACTTTGCAGCGAGAAGTGAACGGCGAAGAAAACGGGATCTGGGACGTGGCTCCAAGGGAATGACGGGTTTCGTTTGCCCCGAGGATGGCCCTGCTGCAAACGGACGTGTGAGGCACAGGGCCGGTCGTGGAATGAGCCGCGAAGTTTGTGAGCGGCATGCGCGACCGTGGCCAGCCTTGAGCAACACCTGCGAGGCTCTGAGGATACTCATTTGTGAACGAGGTTGGCGACGGTTCAACAATTCTGTTTAGTCCACACCAGACTTTTGAAACTTACAGATGGAATTGCTACGCTAGGTTACAATGCGGGATATAATTTGCTAAAACATGCAATAGGGAAGATACTGAACGCTTGCCAGAGAAAAGGTGCCAAATCGTCCATGCGAATCGAATCCAATGCCATCTTACAGTGTGACGTTAATCCGTGTCTTCCCTGCCGGTGACCACCATCACGATCATTTAGTCGAGGCTGCAACTGGCTGAATCACCGATAAGCTGCAACGAGCTGTTCAAGTTTCTCGACGACCTCGCTCATGGTGGGTCGTTCCGCGGGATCGTGGGCCCACATGCATTCGATCAGTCCAACAATTTCCGGACAATACTGCTTCCGTAATCCGCTCACAGAAGGTCTGAACAACCAAGCCATCAGGGCTAGCCTCAGATGCCGCACTTGAAACACTGACCGTTGTCGCTTGGCACCCACTGTTTCGTAGATGGCATGCTCGTTCATTCCCTTTGAAATCATTCAGCTACATACCACTCGACAAGGACAATATGCCTACCTCCCATGGAAATCTCTTGACCGAAAGATGCCACTGGAGCATCTCCCAAAAGACCATTGCACAGGAAAATACATCGGCTTTGTGATTGTACTTGGGATGGGCGTGCCAAAGTTCCGGAGCTTGCCAGTTCACCGTACCGACAACACTCCGAACCATCGATCGTGTCGACTGCTTCACCTTTGCTAGCCCAAAATCCGCGATCTTTGCGGCACCCCGAGACGTAATGAGGATATTTGAGGACTTGCAATCCCGGTGAATAATCGAAGGCTTGCGGGTGTGAAGGTAGTCCAGTCCATAGGCAATGTCGAGCATGATGCTTAGCTACGAAAGAGGCCTCCAGATACACCAAACGAGACAAGAAACATATACGTACAACTTTATATAGTGATGGCACTGGGACATTCCGGATGTAGTCGAATAAGTCACCATTTGAACATAGCTCGCTGATAATCATCACAGGCGTCTCACGCGTATTTTCGGGTATACTAACGCCAAGCTACAACGATAATTTTATGTTGTGTGCAAATGGACGAGGGTAGCACTCACGAAGCGCACAATGTTCGGATGATCGAACGCTCCAAGTAGCTTGAGTTCTTTGATGTCCACTACCACGGCGATTAGTGAGAGTCCTTGCGAGACATGACGACGACAAACTTGAACTGAGCTGGTCCCGGAATTCAGCGATGGCAACCCGTCTGCCTTTGAGCTTCCCAATGTACACGTCCTTGAAGCCACCACTCCCAATCTTTTCTAACTTGGTTAATTTATCGGGGGGTATCTCGCGATCTTCAAGCCCTAAACTCTCAAGGTCAAGTTCCAACTCAGCGTCCGGTTGATTCTGTTGCTCGTTCGATATCGGTGGTGTACATGGATTATCTTGGTGGGCACGGTACGGGCGCATAAGAGGTGGAGTCGTACTCTGACTACGACTCTTTGTTCTGCGCCGACCGCCACGCACACGGATCGTCGATGGAGGTCGCACGGTGCCCGTGGAGGATGGCGAAGAAAACCCATTGGTGTGACGATCGCGCCACTGCAACAGAGACTGTGCAAGCTGAGGTTTCGTACCAGCTACATCGAGGTCACGAGTCTCGCAAAGTCGAACAAGGTCATCACGTCGGAGACGAACGAGTGTCTTCTTAGTGGCAAGGGTAAGATCGACTTCATCGACTATTAGCATGCTGAACTGGCAAGACGATGAATACCTACAATCCTCCTCCTCCATGACCTCATCAGCATCAACATCAGCATCAACATCCTCCCCGCTTTCAGCGTCCACGTCAACTGATTCGAGTTCCAAGTCGATTTCTTGATCATCCTGCTCCTCTTCTTCGTCCCCGTTAAGATCCTCACCACCAACGACTTTCCCGCTCCGCAGCTTCAGAGGCGTCGTCTCCACGGGAGACAAGGTGTTGTCCACGTAAACTTCCGCATCCCCATGAATGCTCTCGGTATCTTCATCGTCCATTTCTTCCGTTATGTCCTCATTAACTTGGTCCTCCTCTTCCTCGTCATCTCCTTCGCTGCCATCATCCCTAGGGGGGGTGTGCATCTGCGTCCTCCGCGGTCGCAAGCGTCGCTTAACAGGTGTGCGCCGACCGTTTCCCGGTGGTGGTGAAGGTGAAGGGGAGGAAATAAGTTCATCAACTTCTTCCTCGTCATCCATACACTGGTTCTCATCCGCATCACATTCTTCTGGTTCTGGAGCATCCTTGCACCTTACTCTTTGCCTCGGGCTAGCATCGTGATCGTGGGCGGAAGGACGGCCATTGACTTTGTCTCTACTACGGAGACGACGAGGACTACATGATGTGGCCGCAATCTTTGCCTCCAGCTCCGCGAGATCGGTTAGTTCACTTTCATCGCCAGACGCTAGAGGAGACTGTGTTTGGACATCCTCGCTGAACTCAACTTGTTTTGGTTTGGTCTTGGCTTTCGGCACAAGTTGCGTTTTGGGATGTTCCCCAGAGCCTTTGCGAGTACGGAGACGTGTGGCAGGTGGCGACGGGAGAGGGTTGGAAGATGTCACCGTCGGAGAAGACCGACTCGATGTCAAGCGAGTATTTCGTCGTCTACCAAAGTGTGGTTGGGTGGTCGGATAAAAACAGTAACATCAGAATACTAACCTGGTAACAATCTCAACTTCTGCTTTCTTCTCCAGAGCCACGCTCAATTCGACAGGGCCCGGATGCGGGTGGAGCTGACCCAGAGACAAACTACGCGTCTTCAGGGCACGTGTATTTGCCCGGCCCACGATATTAACAGTTACGCGCCTCCTTAGACTTGAAGCTGCCGTGTACTTGGCACCGACATCCGTCTCCTCATCACCTGCAACATTCCCATCATCTGACGAGAAATCGCTGGAATTTCCGTCTCCTCTGCCCGGAGGGGAAGAAGGTGGAAGCGAGGCAACGTCATCACGTGCAGTAATGATGGCATCGACTAATTCAGGTTTTGTTAGGGACTCGGTATCGTCCGAAAGGCCCGTCGCGATATAGAGGCGCACAAGTTCATCCTTGCGCAACCGTAAGAGTTGCCTGACAGATGCTTCATTGATGAGGAATTCATCCGCTATTTCACCATCAGTGTTAGATGATGATCAACGCGAGCGCAGCTTACATGACTCCTCTCGATCGCTGTCCACCTCGGAGTCATCCGATCCACTCCACTGATGGTGCGCGTCGACATCCATCAGCGTCGCCGCATCGTCGGTTTCAGAATCCACTGTGACCGCCCTGCGCCTCTTTGGTCTTCCGGAGCCACGCATTGGACGACCATTCGCGTGAGCATTCTCATTGAGAGTAATGACGCGTTTTCTCTTTGAACCAACCGACACATCGAATCTCTGGCTCACATCGCGCATGCTATTTTTTTGTATGAGGTACTGGCGGCAAGGCAACCGGCGTAGATTTGGCTGTAAAGTGGCAAGGATAGGGCGAACAGAAACGGTATCTGAAGAAGAGGATGCAGACGCGCGCGAGGGATGGGAACCAATGGTTGACCTCTGGAACCTATTAACAAAAGCCAGAGCGCGTCTTGCGGCGGACGAATGGCGAAGTGAGGGTTTAGTTTTCCGATGATAACTGTTGGATGGAGAAGTCGAGAGCCTATGTGGCGAACGACGTTGAGCCATGCCAAGAACGGGGACGGTGATGACGGTCGAGTTCTGGACCGGTTCGCTGACGACTCGGGTCGACGATTATGAGACGCGCAGGTAACGAGCAATTTCGGGAACGCTTATGGGCGTCGTCGCTGACGCCGTGGAGGACGTCGTCGTGGTCGAGTCTATCCTCGTCGCTGTCGAGTTCAGTGTCCAGTTTGTTTGGTTCTTGTTTGTTCCCCACAAAAACAAGTACAAGCAAACAGACGGCGACTGAAATTCCCTCAGATATTCACACGATATTTTTTGTATAAACATGTCACGTGACCATACTCCGGCCCGTACTGGCTTCCCTCTTCGCTTTCCTCGACCCAAGATGTTGCTCAAGTTCTCCAAGTCAGATATCCTCGACTCATCTCTCGTGTACCCAGAGACTGGTGCCCTCGGGTTTACTATCCTCACTCGTTCTCATTTCATCCATGCGGAAGAAAGGGATTCCGACACGGA
Source organism: Boletus barrowsii (assembly GCA_038088775.1). NCBI lineage: Eukaryota > Fungi > Basidiomycota > Agaricomycetes > Boletales > Boletaceae > Boletus > Boletus barrowsii. The sequence continues at coordinate 89,979 of JBBPJP010000024.1, read as the reverse complement.
GAGCGAGAGCGAGGCTACAGTAACGAGGAGGACCGTCATCGCCGACAAGCGTGGCCTCACTGTCGCAGAAATCGGATGGGACGGACGACGACCCGTAGTGGTCATCATCGGCAAGGAAAAGGTCGTGGTCAAAGAAATGTTTGGGTCCCAGAGTGCCATACTGTCGTAAGCTGGTTTCCTCACTCGTCTTTTCTCTTCACAAAATTCCTTCATAGCCATAATGTCCTCGGACTACCTGCACGTTTTGACACCGAATTTTTCTGGCTAGCTGGGCCAGATGGACTTACGGTAGGCGCAACTCCACCACTACATGAGCTACGCAATCCCAACGACATCGCAGCTTCTGGACTATGATTCAAATCAAATCAAAGGATATTTTCACTTGAACAGTCTTCGTGTCGGCGAACATTTCATCACAGCGCCGTTATCAGGCTTTGGCCATCACTATCTCGAATTCGAGCCGCATCCGCTAGCATCAACAGCTGAGCTTATAGGTGAATAATTTTTACCCCAATGACTCGCTGCGGTCCTGGTTGACTGTGCCCTCAGTCACCTTCATACTCATGGAAGTAATGCGGCGAGGGAAATTCAATCAGCATCCAAATACCCTTGATCGTCCAAAACTTTGGCGGAGTACATCCTTGGCTCATCTTGGCAAGCGAATACGACGCGGTACGATATGAGGGGCGTTTCTGGGATAAGTTAGTGAGCATAATTTTGTAGCGACTCTGTACTCTAGTTGTTAAACCTATCCATCCGTTCGACAGAATTGTTTAAGCCATGATTTCCAAAGTTGGGGCCCCCTTTGTCTCGCCTGTCTCGGATGCGTCCGGGAGGTGTTCAGACGCAGTGCTTCGCGGGTCACGTCCGTCCTTCTGGTCCGAAACTGGTCCTAAATTTTCCAAAACTAGAGTGAAACGAAGAGCCTAAAGCAAACGACAAACCGAGTACCACGGATGTCATTACAACAACATATAGCCAGTGACAAAGTTTTACGACTGTTATCTACGCGTATAGATTATCTACCTTGTACATCTTGCTGTTTGACACGGGCAATAACTCATCCTCTCCATACACCCGGTCTACTTTGTAAACTTTCACCGTGGGTTGAGGGCCAACCCCTGACGGAGGCGTAGCAAGATTGGAGGTTTCGGCACCGACGACACCTTTGCCTGCCTTGCTCGCTAAACCGGCTGCACGTCCATCCGGAATCCTGATAAACTCATATCCTCCTCCTTCCGAACGTCCATCAAAGATGTAGTATCCTTTTCTCTCGAATTGGATGATATCACCGACTTTGAGTGTTTTCACGTTCGCATCCGCCAGTGCCTCCTCGCGAAATTCGCTTACTGGTGGGACGAAGTCCTTCACGTCATCTTCTTCCTCGAGCTTCTTTTTTGTAATCAGGTAGTCATAATCCAGAAGGGTGACCTCGATTACTGGATGGGAATCCGTGGGTTGGGCAAGCCAAGTTATTTTCTTTTTCGTCTTTCGGAAGTCACCATCCAGGTTTAGCTCCATAACAAGGGAGGTCACTTCGCCGTCCTTTCCGATCACTTTTGAACGCACGATTGCGTTGCCCCAGTCCATCAGGGTGATCTGGGGTGTATATTATTTAAAATCAACTCATCGCACAGGGAAACTTTACCTCCTCTTGATCTTCAAATGAAGCAACATCCTCCTGCTCGAGCAAGATTGTTGACGAGTATATTGTTTGCTTCTCGCCGACCTCCGGATTCTTCTTGTGCAGAGGCAGCGTTTTGACCTCGACTCCGGCAGGGCCGCCGTTGATTGTTACAGGTACACTGGAGGAGGTCATGAAAATCTTTAAAAGTTCTCATATGTAGTAGCATACCATCTCTCTTTGAGAATTGCCCAGAACCTAGGAGCAACCGGATCAATCACCTTCTTGTTGAGCGTCCAGATGGAATCCCATTCAAGCGAAACGAGGGACTGTGAGGGCCCTTGGGAAAGCATGAATTGCTTCAGTGCCTCTACCGTCATGCCACGGCGACGGATCCCTGTTTAAATGTAAGCCTGCTTAACGCATAAATCATTTCGCTCGGACCTCGAACAGTGGGAAATCGTGGGTCATCCCACCCTTTGACAATTTTGTTATCAACGAACCAATGTAATTTCCGTTTGGATAATAGGGTATAGATGAAGTTCAACCGACTTGGAACGATGGTCAGATAAACAGAGGGGATGGAAGAAGTTCTCGAACCTGAAGTCCCATATTAAGACAGGACGCAGACCTAATGCCTCAACCATCCAGTAATATTGAGCATTTCTCTCGCGATACTCCATAGTCCTTAGTGCGTGAGTGATGCCCTCGAGTGAATCGACGATGGGGCACGCAAAATCATAGGTGGGGTAGATCGTCCACTTTTTGCTATCAAAACCGAATGAACACGTAGTATGCGGGTGATAGAATGCATGAAACAATTTACCCTGTACGATGGTGAGGTGTGACGTTGCATCGGTAGATGACTGGGTCACGAAGAGTTTTATTCTGGTCATCCACGCTGATTTTTGCACGGAGACACCATCGGAGGCCCTCCAGCGTGCCAAGTTTCATTTCGGAAAAGAGCTTTAAATTGTCCTCAACCGAATCGTCGCGGTGTGCCGAAGCAATCCCCTTGCCGCGTTCCTCGCGCATCTGCTGGAAGGTCAACAACAAGGAAAGTCAGTGCCCAAGGTTCGTACTTGAGCTTGTTCCGTATCATCAGTATATGCCTTGCCGGTTTCGATTAGTTTGATCGCAAGTTCGTAAATCTGATCGAAATAATCAGACGTGTGGCTTATCGTGTCTCCTTTAATGCCCATCAACTCTAGATCTTCTAAGATAGTCTGCTCGAACTCGGTCTGATTCAAAAGTAAGCTTCAGATAAGCTGGTCAAGCAGAGATACACACCCTCTCCTTGGTCGGATTGGTGTCATCAAACCGAACGATCAGCTTTCCTTTGTACATTTGTGAAAAGTACTGATTTAATATCGCAGCTTTAGCGTGACCGATGTGCAAGTACCCGCTCGGCTCAGGAGGGAAGCGAGTCACTACTTCGCCTTCCTTGGCATTCTGAAGACCTAGGGCAAAGCTTGCAGCAGTTTTTGTATTCCGCGCCTTGTTCGCCTTAGCTGCTACGATACTGGCCAGAGCGGTTTGCGTGGATTCGAGACTCTCCAGGTGCAAAAACCATCGCAGAGCATGAAAGTGTTGGCCGTTTTTGAGCAGGCCCAGTATTTTGATGGATGCTAAGAGGAAGAACTTAGATACCCGCGTGTAACATTGTAGGGTACGGCGTACCTCTAATGGCTCCCCAGAGCGTCCAATCTGCTGCACTGATTTCGTAACCGGCGAGAAATGTACAGTATGCAAGGTAATCGTCCAAAGAGTCAAGAGCACTGAGAATATCGGGAACCGCTGTGATTGTGTGCAGCGTTTTTGCTAATGCAGAGTAAGTTGACACCTGGCGGGATGTTCAATGTCAAGAGGGATCGAGAAGATATCGGGCGACCTTTGTGCTCTCCCCTTCTATACCTGCGATCTTGGCCAGAATCGCTACGATCTCCTCTTCCGTATTGTATTTACCACCATCTAGGTCGAGCGAAACTCCTGTTACCGTCTCATCAAAATTGAGCTCGGCCGTTTGAGTGTATCTTGCAATTGCGAGGGCAGCGTATGGGAATGGAGATGCCTTTGTCGACAGTGACAACGACATGCTGTCAGGTCACTCGTGGTAAGAGGAAGCGGCGATCTTGTCTTGGAGTGGTTTCGAGGACGGTGAGGCAGCGGGAGGCACTTACTCACTGGTCCTGGAGTAATTGCTGTTCGACGACAAAGTTCAAGTCAACGTTTACTAGTTGATTGAATCATCTGAATTACTCGATATATCAGCCAAGTTCTGACTCGATCTTTCATCTCTCTCTCTCTCTCCTGTTTTTTCCTTCTTATTCTTCTACCATCATATTGACGTTTATCAAAAAGCACCAGCCATGGGTTGCATGCTGTGAGTCGCGGAAGATTGTCTATTAACAAGAACGCCTGATCGATTCCTCTCTTAGCATCGATCCTTCACAAAAATACAAACCCTACACGCCTCTAAACTTAGTCGGCCGCACATGGCCAACCAAAACCTTCGTCAAAGCACCCATCTGGCTGTCCACCGATCTCCGCGATGGAAACCAGGCCCTCGCAACTCCCATGACAGGGGATCAAAAACTCGTCTTCTTCAGACTATTGGTAAAGTGTGGTTTCAAGGAAATAGAAGTCGCGTATCCGGCTGCCAGTGATACCGATTTCTCCTTCGTTCGATACCTTGTTGAGCACGACGAGATCTCGGATGACGTGTGGATTCAGGTCTGTAAAGCATCGGCCTCTCTAGCAGCTTGTGCTAACCCTCGTCGAGTCAGGTCTTGACACCAGCTCGCGAAGATCTCATCAGGCGGACGTTCGATGCTGTGGTCGGCGCAAAACATGTCATTATTCACATGTATAATGCAACTTCCGCCATGTTCCGCGACGTCGTTTTCAATAACTCGAAAGACCAAACGATCGATCTCGCGGTACACCACACCAATCTCGTTCGCGAATTAGCAAACCAGTACGCGACGTCGCATGGCACTACATTCCGATATGAATACAGTCCCGAAACGTTTTCTCAGACCGAGGTCGAGTTTTCGGTTGCTATCTGCGAGGAAGTCAAGACTGCTTGGGGAAAAGCTGGCACAGGCAATGAGCGAATAATTTTCAATTTGCCGGCAACTGTAGAGGTGGGGCCACCCAACCACTATGCAGATCAGGTGAGTCTCCTGTCGTAGCTTCCACTGGACTGCTTTGACACCCTACTTAGATTGAATATTTCTGCACCCATATCTCAGAACGCGAAAAAGTAGTTGTCAGTCTTCACCCCCACAACGATCGAGGGACAGGCATCGCAGCTGCCGAGCTTGCCGTTCTTGCAGGTGCTGATCGAATAGAGGGTTGCTTGTTCGGCAACGGCGAACGGACAGGAAATGTTGATATTGTCAACCTCGCGCTCAATCTCTACACCCAAGGCATACCTCCTCACCTGGATTTTAGCGATATCCAAAGCATCATCGATATTGTCACACAATGCAACGATCTTCCGGTCCACCCTCGACACCCCTACGCTGGCGAGTTCGTCTTCACTGCATTCTCTGGTTCACACCAAGATGCCATCAAGAAAGGCTTCGAAGCACAGACGCAACGCCATGCTCGAAACCTCGCAAATGGCGAAGCACAATTGTGGGACATGCCTTACCTGCCGCTCGATCCCGCCGACCTTGGATGCACCTATGAGGCTGTCATCCGTGTTAATTCGCAATCCGGAAAAGGAGGTATTGCCTACCTTGTCAAGCGACACCTCAATCTCGACCTCCCCCGCAAGATGCAGATCGCTTTCTACCAGATCATTCAGGCCATCTCGGATCGCGAGGCGAGAGAGATGACAGTGGAGGATATCATGAGTACTTTCCGCAGCACCTATCACTTCGGAGGACCGAAGTACGAGGGGAGATTGGCTCTGAAGACCTTTTCTACCACCCCTGAGTCAGCATCGGAACCTTCTGACTCCGATGAGGCTGCAGACGAACGGCGTCGGTTTGACGGCACGCTGTCTGTTGATGGCATGCTCCGAGTCATACGGGGGGAGGGAAATGGGCCGATCTCTGCGCTGCTTAACGCCCTTCACAGCCATCTTGACATCGATCTGACTTTACGCGAGTATTCGGAACATACTATCGGTGAAGGCCAGACTGCCAAAGCAGCCTCTTACATAGAGCTTGTCGCGACTACAGACAATATCAAGGAGACCCGTAGTGCTTCACAGTCGTGGTGGGGTGTTGGCGTCGATTCCGACATTGCTGCGGCTGGTTTGCGTGCAGTTCTCAGCGCAGTAAACAGCGCCATCGGTGATCGTCCCTTACCCGAGCTGAAATTAAGCATCGGCTTCGACTCGACGTCAGGCCAAGCAGACGTGGCGAATGCGATCGTCAACTCGTTGAAGTTACAACTCCCTCGTCGGCTCCAAAGTGCATTCTTTGAAGTTGTACAACGCGCTACCCGGGACTCGGGTGGACAGATTTCCTACGAGGATTTGACCAAGTTATTTGAAGAACGATACGGCTACGAGACGACCAAACCATGCCGATTCGAGTTAGAATCGTTCGACCTTGCCAAGCCAAGCGTTGCTGGACGTCGTCAAATTGTCGCGCAGCTACTCGTTGACGGGGAGGTGCGGAGCGTTTTTGGGGAAGGCAATGGGCCATTGTCTGCTGCCGTGGCTGCACTGCACACACAAATCCAAGGCACTCTTTCGATCAGGGAGTATACCGAACACTCGATGGGAGAGGGTGCTGATGTGAAGGCTGTGTCTTTCGTGGAGCTGGTTTATGAAGTTGAGGGAAGGAATAAGGAATCTGCCTGGGGCGTGGGCAGCGATTCTGACATTACTGTGTCTGGCTTGCAAGCGGTCATGAAGGCTGCCAGTAGCTTGAACGTGGTGGACAAGAAAGAGCAGATGTAGTGGTAGTAATCTGTTGTGTATTTTGTAGTCCTAGTAGTGTGTCACAAGGTGTGACACCGCTGAAGAGCAGACGTCGCCGTTCCGGAAAAGGTCTGCCAATGTTACTGTCATGTCGAACTCGACGCGTCCATCCTCATCACGGTACCTCCACCAGTCCAGTCTCTCGACTTCACAACCATTCCTCAACATCCTCAATCCAATGAGTCGAACCTATCAGGGCTACACACAAGCCAGTCAATCTCCTGTGATGGAAGAGGAGAACGAGAGCGAAGCCACAGAGGAGCACGACATTGAAGCGGGCCATGCGATTCCGCGGTCTATCTCTCGTGCCAGGAAATCCTTCGTCACAACGCAGAGCAAACGCAAGGTCTCGTGGGAGACCGACGCTGACGTCGCGGAAATGAACCCTCTACGACCAAATATACGCCACGAAGACGGCGCGTACGATCATGATGTGTCAGACGACGAAGTCCCGCAAAGCTTTATGATCGAGGCCGCACGTTCGCCGCACAAGCCTTCGCTGTCCAGTGCGGGCGGTATGAATAAGGGAAAGGCTCGTTCGCAGCCATTGCACTCAACCTCGGCGAGGTCCCTCCCTCGAGAAGTTTATCCTTCGATCCCGGTATCAATACCCCCTCGACCGTCTGAGTTGGATGTCGATATGCCACCACAGCCCCCACCAAACCAGCCAACCTCCCCAAAACCTTTACGTGGCCTAGATGCTCACGAACGTGCACTCTGGAATTGGGTCAACGTCTACAATCTCGACGCATTCTTGCAAGAGGTCTATCTTTACTATGAAGGGAAGGGAATCTATTCAATAGCCCTTGCTCGAGGGCTTAACATCCTGTCAGTACTTCATGGTGTATTCTGCTGTTCTCGGCTGACGGTCAGCACGCAGCACATTCGGGTTTGTCATCACCTTCTCGACATTCTTGTTAGGGTGTATCGACTACAACCGTATAACTCGCGATAAAGCCACTCATCTTTCTGATGCTGTCATAGATCACTGTGTTGCCAGGTCCGCTTCCCTGCATCACAAGCACATAGCTTTTCTGACCCGTAATTCTAGGTTTTCCGGTGTGACTTTACTATTCATCCTGCTCTTTACTGCGTTTTACGTCTGGCAAATCATATCATTCGCATTTGAAGTCATGCGCCTAGTTGATATGTATCGTTTCTACACTCATTTACTCCGCATACCAGATGTGAAAATTTCCCCTTCTCCGTCGTGCGTTGTGCTTATCGTCTCTTGTTTATCCATGCAGGCCGATATTCAAACGATCTCGTGGCCTGAAGTAGTTCGTCGGATAGGTGCCATTCGCGAAGACAATCCCATCACGGCAATTTCTTCAGCTGTCGGCGATCATGCTGCAACACCCGCCTCGGCTTCTCTTGACGCACACGACATTGCGAACCGTATTATGCGTCAAGAGAACTATCTAATCGCGCTATTCAACAAGGAGTTATTGGACCTCCGTGCTCCTCTACCCCCTGCATTGAAGAGGATCCTGCATCGGGCTGGTGATGAGGGCCAAGGGAGAACTCTCACGAAAGTGTTAGAGTGGAATCTCAGGTTCTGCTTGATGGAGTATCTTTTTGACTCTCGAGGACGCGTCAGGAAGGTGTTCTTGAAGAGCAAAAATCGTGATATCCTGATCGAAGGGTAGGTATCTCCATTGTACGGTTCTCGTTCTTGACGACTCAAGTCCCTATAGCCTACGGCGACGATTCGTCTTCATGGGTATACTGAATGCGATTTTCGCGCCATTCATTGTCCTATACATGATCATGTACTCATTCTTCCGGTATTTCGATGTGTGTATCCCAAGCGAAGCTTTAGCGATGTGACTTACTTTTCCGGCGTAGGAATATCGCCATAACCCTGCTTCAATCGGCGGTCGACGTTATACGCCATTCGCACAATGGAAATTCCGCGAATTCAATGAACTGTCTCACTTATTCACTCGTAGATTGGATGAGTCCTACCCCTTGGCCAACATCTATATTGGTCAATTCCCGAACGAGAAGATTGCAATCATCATGCGGTAAGTGTGACATCCAGGGCGTCCCCACTTGCTGATTTGGTTCCTGTAGCTTTGTTGCATTTGTTGCGGGGTCATTCGCTGCTGTGCTTGTGCTTGTATCTGCTCTTGATCCCGAGTTGGCTACTCACTTTGAGGTCACGCCACATCGGACAGTCCTCTTCTATATCCCGGTGTTCGCTTCCATACTTGGTGTCGCGCGAGGAATGATACCAGAAGAAAATAGAGTTTTTGACCCGGAACTACTCATGACAGAAGTTATTCAGTATACACATTACATGCCGGATGAATGGAAGGGCCAACTTCACGCAAAGCAGGTCAGCTAAGCAGATTCGCTTTGTGCGTGACATTGATTAAGCACGGTCTCCGTCAGGTCCATCAAGAGTTCGGAGAGCTATTCACACTCAAAGTCGTTAATTTCTTGCAGGAGATTGTTTCTGTGGTCACAACACCATTCGTATTATGGTTTTCTCTTCCACCTTGTGCGCCTGCCATAATCGATTTCTTCCACGACTTCACAGTATGGGTTCCGGGTCGTGGATATATCTGCAGTTTTGCAGAGTTTGATTTCAAAAGGCACGGCAATGTCAAGGTTCGTACGCCTCTGTCACAGGCATTGCACATCAGATTGACAAGCTTCGCACAGTTTGGTGCGCCAACCAAAATTCGAGATGAAAGGATGCTTTCACGGGAGGGGAAGATGGAGAAAAGTTTTCTGAACTTTAAAGCAGCAAATCCAGATTGGAATCCCTCCGATCCCACCGGCTCTCTTTACCTGAGCCGTATTGCAGACCTAAGTGCTCGTCGACGTACCCTCACTGCTTCTAGAGCTGGCCTAGATAGTACGGTCTTGCTGAACGAAGGGAAGAAAGATCTCACCGAGCGCGCACAAGAATACGATCGTGCACTTCGACAAAGCCAGCATATGGCCTTTCGACGGAAGTACGGTGGGGGAAGTGTACTCGCCAGCGGAGGTGGTGGTGTCACAACAGCCTGGCAGTCAACCGTGGGTATATCTTCTCTGGGTGATCAGGGCATCGGGATGGCTCAAACAGCCGTGCTTGGCGACTCGCATGGGAGCATTGCACCTCCTCCTGCACCGCCCTCTATACAAGATGAAGGTCGTCTTGTTGATGGCGAGGTGGATAGTACGTTGGGAGACTCGTACGTGGATGGCAATACCAACGGAACAAAACCATACGAGTCGCAACAGGAAGGTGTCAACGAGGAGGAGGAACTGGAGGATGGTGGTGTCCTCGGGATGCTGGCGCAGATTTATGCTACAAAGAACCCGAGAGGACCCGTGCCGGCTATGTAGAATGATTGACATGTTGATAATGATATGAAGCGCAGCCGTGCAGGCACAAGTTGGACATCATGTTGTTTAAATCGACAAGTCTGCGTTGCTTATATGGCATTGTTCCCCTTTCTTTGCAGAATCTCTTGAACACGTTGAACTTTCCCCTTATTTCCTTCACCAGAGACGATCTCTCTGTCTGTGCGGGTGCCGATACGGATGTCGGTTGCGATGCGAGATACGCCATTTGCATGAACAGCCGGCGACGAGCCTAAGTTGGTACCGTAGCCGCTACAGAGGACAACCTTGAGTGACGTATTTCGTCAATATTGGCGGGACACGTGCTTACTGCATCTGCAGGAATGTGAGTGAGGGATATATCAGAAAAAGCGACACACAGACCTCAAATTTGAGCCCGGACTTTTCGAGGATATTATGGCATACTGCGATGTGTTGAGCGACCTGTCATGGAGCTGTGATGGTTGGGTGTCTCGACCGGGAACATGCCCTTACGGATGGCTCGTTTGTTCCCATCGGGATCAGACAAAAGTCTGGCGTGAGTGTTAGATGTATTCTGGGACTGGTGGAGTACAATACCTGCGACAGCGTAGAGCTCTTTACTCGTGTTGGACATGGTCAGGAGATAACATTGACCGATCACGTGCGACCTGAATTCTTTGACCGAGTCTGCCATGCCGTCCGCGTCTCTCCAGTCGAGAATCCAGGCGTTCGAGGCGCTGTCCTCCTCGTCCCAAAGGATGTCCGCCAGTACTGCACCCTCGTCCAGTCTTCTTGAATCCCCAATTTCACCCACCGCTAGTTCATTCCATCCCATCTCCCCGTTTGTAGCCCCGGCTTCCTCTAACAAGTCACGTTCACCGTCGCCTTCGACACCGAGTCTCGTTTCTCAGACTTCTTTGATCGACCTGAAGGACTGGATCGTCGAGGACGGCCCAGTTGAGCCGCCTTCTGCGCTTCGTCATACTCGCACTGTTGGCATCGGCAGGTTAAATGGGATTCGCGAGTCGAGTAGAACTCCTTCTCCCTCCTCAAGAAAGCCCACACCGACTTATGGCGCTTCGAATTCGTCAACAACCCTCATCAGCTTCGAATCACCCCCAAAGCCACACCCTCCTCTTCCTCCACGAACCAATACTGTTGACCGCGTCTCCACCCAACGCTCTGTATCGGCAGGCAGCGAAACTGGCACCACGCTACGCCCTCCAGGTCGTTCGGACTCTCTGACGATCGAACACACCTACCCACCAGGCGCTCACAAATTTGGCGCAGGCCTCGTGGGACATGCTTCCGCGTCTTCCATATCTTCCTTCCACTCTGTCTCCCTCTCATCAGATGGAAGCAACGCCGAAGTTCATAGTCCCAAAATAAGCAACAAACCACCCTCGTTCACTTTGGAGGCGGATAGTACTACCACAGATGTCGACACCGCAAGCATTGCTGAATCGTTCGAGAATGTCTCAGCTTCATCTGCAACCAGCCCCTCGACAGCCATCCCCTTTGACTGGGAGCGAGGAATCATCAAGACAAAGACATCCCCAAAGCATGAGACACCCTCTCTGCCTCGACCAGCTATGAAGGTTGTGCCAGTCGTTCCACCCAAACCGCTCGCTCGTTCTATTTCAGCATCATCCTCTTCGACTGCAACCAGTGCAAAAACACGCCGCCCTCCGCCTCCACCACCACCTTATCAGCCACGCACACGGCCATCTTCTTCGCGGGCGTCGGTCGTCTCCACTTCTGCATCCACGTCCGACCGATCTTCTATTCTTAGTAACGTTACCACTACGTCGCGGACGAGTATCAGCACGCGAAACAGCGCACAGTCTGGAGGTAGTGTGAAATCCTCTCCCCTCCTCCGGCCGACACCAGTCCCTCTTGCTGCCCAGTCGCGATACGAATCTCTCTTCGATAGTGCGGTGCGAGGTCGACGAAAAGCAGAAAGGAAAGTACAAAAAACCAAACTACTCTCACCACCACCACTCTCCGTTAAGAAAGGCAGACAGGCGGCTGGATGGCGAAGCTTATCTGTAGACTTAACTACAACTCCTGAAGATCATCCTGTCTTGTCTTCGGAGAAAGGGCTTGAAGACAATGAGGAAGAGGAATCATTTTCAGTTGTCCCCGAGGAGAAATTGAACGGGCGAATCGTCAAGCATGTATGGAGCGCCTCGCGCCTCGATCGTCAAAAGCTTAGGAGTATATGGTAGGACCATGGATTGTGATTGCCTTGTTGAGCTTATATGGATGTCATGTTGCAGGAACGACTGCGATCCCCAGTGCACTGGGTTCGTTGACCGCGACGCGTTCATCAAGGGCATGTGGCGGATCGACGAAGAGCTTCGGAGGGCCCAGTTGGCACGACGTGCTTCGGCTCTCACTGCCGCCTCCTCACAACGCATTCCTCATCGCCCACTTCTACCTCCTCGACCACAAGGTGCAACACGATTATTGACATAAGGGTAGATGCCCTTGGACTTCATGGGAGTGTGATACCCGGTTTCTGAATACCCTTGCGACGCGATGCACTGTAACCATTCCTATCCTGCAATGCTGTCAAGTAATTTATCTCTACTCCTTTGTCACGCACTCGCGCGTCGATTCTGAATACTTTGGTGTGGTACATGATTTGCTGGGTAATAGCGCTACGTACACTTCACACTTCCGGACTCCTTTCTCTATCCTTCTCGTTCCACATTTCAAAAAGCGCCTGGCCAAGGGATTTACCTAGAGCGTATGCTAGAGGGACTGGAACAGCGTTGCCAATCTGCCGAAGTTGCTAGACAATGTCGATTCTAAACAAAGTTCATGTTGAGCAACAGAACCACGTACGTCCGTGACGACTTTCACCGGAGCATCATTAACAGACAAGAACTCATAATGGTCCGGGAATCCTTGGGCTCGAGCGCACTCTTGAACGCTGAGAATCCGTTTTTGCTAAGGGCTCGTTTACTACCTGTCCTCTCTTCGTTGCAAGGCAGCGCACTTACGGAAGGGTGTAGGACCGTTCCGCCCTTCTTGTTTGGTGCAACGGTGGTCAACGCAGTTGCAAACACATGCTCGCCATCTATGCGCTTGTAAAGAGCTACGAGGAAATGGAGCAGAAGTAGCGACCAAGACGATTGACACATACATGCATACTTTGTCTCTGCTTCTTTTCGTCTTGCAAGTTCCATCCGCAGCTTTGTGGGCAGACCTTGGGGGTACTCCATCAAACATCTCCTCAACAAGCACGGCCATCGACTTACTGAACTGATTTGCTCCAGGGACAAGCGGAACCGCACAGACACTAGAAAATTAAATAATGGTCTGTGCAACCTGTCAAGGGTATTTACCGTTCCGCTACGTTGTGGCGCCATCGCCTTGTGTAATGATATTTCAAGTCTTGATTGATGCTTCCGTCCTGCCGTTGGCGCATCCACTTTTGATATCGTGTCAGTGGTTCAGAGCTATGTTTGCGTGATTGTGAGAAGCCAACGAAGGGAGGGTTGGATACTTCGAGGGGGCAAAAGGCAGGAATTTTAAGGACATCCCTACGCTCCCTTGCTTCCCTCTTGTTCTCTGCTGTAGCATTTATGGTGACATGCGGATTAATCCTGAATACCAAGGTTCTCAGTAACGGACGATCAATGCGGCGAAAATACAGACCAGTCGAAAAGAGGCTAGTGGAAACACGTTAATATGATAATGACCCGCAAGCCACATTCAATGAACACATGCCAGATCTCCAATTGCTTCGTCAACAGTGACAAAATGCAGTGGGGCGGACCGGTCGTCGTACAGACCACCCTCACACTTGTTCCGTATGACAGGAGGTAAAACAGAGCCCGTCGGTAGTCCAGCACGAATCAATGTTACTGGAGAGCAGTGCGTTGGAATCGGCCATTCGGGCATCAATACGTCATGACGTGTTCCCCAAAAAATGACTCGTTTACGGCCTTGAGGTACACCAAACTGAGCAGCTTGGAGGACGGCAAATTTGGATTGGTATCTATGGGTTGTTAAATGGTACTTGAATGCGGAAGACGCAAGTCAACATACCCGATGGATGCCAAAGCACGCTGAATAAATTTCACGACTGCACATTGTATGCCATTCTTCCTCGAAGTGGTCTTTTGGTTGTGACGCAAAATTCCGTAAACGTTTTCGAGGAGTATATACATCGGCCGGTAAAACTCGACGTAAGCGAGCATGTTGCACACAAGCGTGCTCCTGTATAGCAATGCATGAGATCTGATCGGTTGATAGGTCAGATTGCCACCTACCGTATATCGAATTCTTTCTGTTAGATCAAGATGTCAGGTAAGCACGTCTCATGTATTCTTCTCCTCACCTTGTTATGGTTCATAAGAGAAAAGCTCTGACATGGAGGACCTACCCATCTCTCTTTACTCATGATCGGGCACGGAGACAAACATAGATTACGAACCACCGTAGATAAAGTCCACATCACCTGGCTTTGGCATTGGAGGCAGGGGTTTCTTATCGTCCAATGAGAGCAGAGGTTTCGGGTTCTTGTTTTCTAGGGCATCAATTGCGTGTTGCAGACATAGATTGGTACATTGATTGTAAACGATGGTTTCCGGATGATTGCGCCTGCACAAGACATTCGTGAGTCCTAGGGGGAAAAAGTTGCAAACTCAATCCCACCGGTAGGTTCGTGCCGCACTGGGCGAGAATTCGATCGCCCATCGAGTTTCCACAAAGCCAGACGAATCAAACCCAGTCCCAAGACCACCGGCACCTGCATTCCAGGGTGAACAAGAAAACATATATGCAAACAAAGTCTTACCACTGAACAATTCTAGCCCACGCAGACGACCGTGTCGTTGGAGGAGTACACTCTGCCGTTCCAAAAGTTCTTTCCTTTCCTCATGGCACTTTGTGCAGCGTTTGAATCCACTTCTCGGCCAATTTTGCAAATCGTCGAGAATTTTGGGTTTCAACGAGCAAGCTTCTTGATTGACATAGTAGTGATCATCATGCTTCACCCACTGGTCAATTGTATCAGTGTCACGTTCATGAACTACATGACACTGGCCCTGCAAATCCTCATCATGCACGGTCTCCACCTCGTCAGTTTTGAAAAGCCTACGCTGCACGGACGATCAGCAAGCATAAATATAACTGCCACCTAAGGAGAAACCCACGTCGTCAGACGGTAATAAACGGTGTTTCACGTCCGCTTCCGCTTTCACTCTCCTCACTACGTCGTCATACCTACCGAATAGTCGGACTGTCACTTCGATCGGAACCTTCATTGCTTTGAGCTTTATGATCTGACCGATTTTGTAGACAGAGTGTGTTTGTTTACGCTTGATGTAGACGAAATCGTGGAGATGGTATGTAAATTCGTGTTGCGCATATCCTCCACCAGGGAGAGGACGAGGTTCGGCGATACTCGAGTTCATTGCTTGGAAGCCACAGGAGAGACACTCTTGATGAGTGTCACAGTGGGCAAGGGCACGCATTCTTTGTTCCTCGGACAGCGAAACGAAGGAAGCGTCTGCACTGTTGTACAGCAGACTAGTACCTCGACGTTAGATGATGAGTAGACCGAGATATTCACCTCCATACCTAGTGAAGAAGTCGTTCTCTTCCGGTGCATTCCCATCAATTGGCTCGAGAGCATCGGGATCAAGCTCACGGACATTGCATTTTTGGGATATTGCATTAATGTGGATATCTTCGCAGTCTGTCAACATCAGATAAAGAGCCTGAGAATGACCAAGCTCCTGAAGAAGTGTTTTTGAGCTGTGGGTGAGCCACTGGCCGTGAAACATTTTATGGCCGCGCTGGTCCTCGAAAAGATAGCATATACGGCAGAACCTGCAGTGTGTCGAGTTGACGAAGTGGAATGAGTACGGGCGGCAGGCTTACCAGCGAGAGTTAGCTAGTGAATTGGGCGACTGAGCAGGTTCGTGGCTATAACTCTTTGCACGAGCTTTGTTCTCATCTATGCCTGGCTCGACCATAACAATATCGCCGATCTAAGAGCAAAATGAACAAGAGAAGTGGAAGGACCGACAAACGCACAGAATAAACAACACCGTCGACGCATACGGATTGGAAATGACCCGGCTGGTCTATGGGAGGGCCCCATTTGACAGAGCTGGGATTCGCGAGATGGACAAGAGAAGGGTGGGGAGGCTGTAGCGCATCCATGTCAATGTCGTCGTGGTCAGATAGGTTTGCGAGCTTTATGTTTTGTTCGAAGAGTAGCTTTGTAACGCGAGCAACGACTGTGGTGACGACAGTTTGGTTGCGGTGTTCGAGGACCTGAAGCTCCAGGTCAGCCGTGGAAGAACGTGACTGGGGGCGAGACCGGGACGAGCTGGACGACTTGGTATCGGGTTCGAACTCGTATGAGACCTGGTGACCAAAAAGGGAGCGGAACAAAGGGGTACGACGGATGTTAATGTGATCATTTGCATGGAGGTCGTCGAGCATGGCCAGCATATAAGATTTCTGAGAAATAGGGGTCAGAAGAGAGCAGGCAGATAGTAGGAAGTACATACGACATCTTCTGACTCGACATCGTCTTTTGTGATACACCTGCCAAGGATTTTGAGGGAGACTGCAACATCGTCATCAGAGGAAGGAGAGACATCAAGAGAGCTAGTAAAGTCATCGTAGCTGATCCTTGGACGAGAGATGACTGATGAGACGACGAGGTGGAGGACGCGGTGCTTGAGCCAGAAACTGGTATAGAAAGACTTGTAAAGTGGCGAGGGGACATCGAGGATGTACCAAGCATACTGGGTAAGGATGTAGATATTGCTGTGGGAGGTGAGACGGGATATGGAGGGAGTGTGGACATAGATACCTATCAAGACGGCGGCGGCACTTTTTGAGGTCGTGGAAGGAGAACCTCTTGATGGGGGTCAGCTTGAGGCGTTGTATGCCATCCTCAGTGGCTTGGTCGTCACTATCTGCGTGCACTTGTCCTGCGTCGACTTGATCCTTGTCTTCTTCTTCTTCTTCTTCATCTTCGTCGTCGTCGTCGTCGTCGTCATCATCATCATTGTCTATCCAAGCCTTGACACAGCCAGAGGCAGAGAAGGAGAGACTGGGGTTGAGAGAAAGCTCGAGGAGGCAGGCAACGGGGATGAGATGAAGAGTACTGTCTTCATATATAGAAAAGTCCGTGAGGACACGGACGGGGACGTCGTCGTCGCGTCCATTGTCGAGGGGGTCTGTCTCACCGATGATCTGGACGTCGGGCCCCTCTGGAAACTCGTGCTCTGCTGGGACATGGCAAATGGGCCGTTCTGGGGATGCCCTTGGAGGGGGCGGTGGTGGTGGACGGTCATCCTCGCTGTCTGGCACGGGGGACAACGACCGACGCGTGCGTTTCCTCGCGACGGCCATTGTTGAAAGAGTGGCTGCCAAAAGAGGCAGTTCACGTTGTTCAAGACGCACGTGATCACCCGCCCTTCGCTCTCACCGGAATGCCACGCCGACTCCCGCTCATCGTCGTCCTCGTCGTCCTCGTCCCCTTCGTCGTCGTTGCCCACAGCGTCCCCGCCAAGCTTGATCATGTGACATTCGACTACTTCCTTCTCGACCACAATCCCGCACCCTCCTCCCCTTCCGTCGCTGACTGCATCTCCGAGCTCGGCCTTGGGCTCGAGCTCGTCGGTCAGGTCGGCGAGCTCCCCAATGCATGGCTCCTCCGTGCCCCAAGACACACACATCCATATGTCCTCGCACGCTACAACGCCGTCCGTACGCAGGCAGCCATCCAACCCCGCACTCGTCATGCCCTCACCGCCATCAACCTACTCGAGCACCAGGTCCCACGTCAGCGAACAAAACGTGCCCCACCCCCGATCCCTCCAGAGACCTCCGCCGCAGCCATCGGTGCCCGTCTCGGCTTTACGGATCCTCTCTTTACCCAGCAATGGCACATCGTCAACGAAGAGTTCCCCCAACATATGATGAACGTCACCGGTCTTTGGGAAATTGGCATCACCGGTCAGGGCGTCGTTACATCCCTTGTTGACGATGGCATCGACTACGAAAGCAAAGACCTTGCCGACAACTTTGTATGTTTTCCTGACTTCTGCGTTTAGCACGTTGCTCACTCCTTCTAGGACCCCGAGCATTCCTACGATTTCAACGATCACACACCCCTACCCAAACCGGTTCTTGCTGATGACCGCCACGGCACCCGCTGCGCTGGCCAAATCGCAGCCGCGAAGAATGACGTTTGCGGTGTCGGCCTCGCCTACGAAGCAAAGGTAGCAGGCGTGCGCATCCTCTCCGGTCCAATTACGGACGTTGACGAGGCCTCAGCGCTCAATTACGGATTTCATGATGTGGACATTTATTCCTGCAGTTGGGGGCCCCCAGATGACGGCAAATCTATGGAAGGTCCAAGCTACATCATCCACAAAGCCTTCCTCAACGGCGTACAGAGTGGTAGACGCGGGAAAGGGTCTATTTTTGTATTCGCCAGTGGTAATGGTGCTTTGTCTGGCGACCAGTGCAATTTCGACGGCTATACCAACAGCATCTACTCCGTCACGGTTTCTGCAGTGGACTACAAGGGCCTCCACCCCTATTATTCAGAACCGTGCGCAGCCAACTTGGTGGTTGCATACAGCTCAGGCAGTGGAAAGAGCATTGTTCGTACAACCACTTCATTACCTCTCACCTTCTCTCACCCTCGCTCAGGTTACCACCGACGTGGGTGAAAACGCTTGTTCATCCAACCATGGTGGCACTTCTGCTGCCGCGCCAAATGCAGCAGGTGTTTTTGCCCTCGCTCTTCAAGTCCGGTTGGTCTCTTTTTATGTCCGCTTACCTGTCTGACACTGCCCCGCAAGACCCGACCTTACTTGGCGCGACATTCAACACCTTTGCGTCCAATCGGCCCAGATGATTAACCCCGAAGACCCGGACTGGGAAACAATGGCCTCGGGCAGGCCATTTAGTTACAAATACGGCTATGGTCAGCTCAATGCGTATGCATTTGTTACAGCCGCACAGGAGTGGGAACGTATTAAGCCCCAAGCCTGGTTCCATCCATCCTCGATCCAGCTCAATAACGGTTCATTATCAGACCCAGAAGGCACCATGACCGGAGGTGTGCCCATCCCGCCAGGCGGAATTAATAGCACGTTCACTCTCACAAACGATAAGCTGCTCGAGCATAACTTCGAAGGGCTCGAACACGTAACCATTACTGTCTGGATTTCCCATTCTAAGCGAGGTGATGTGGAAGTGGAACTAGTTAGCCCAAACGGCATAAAGAGCATCTTGGCTGCAACACGCAAATCAGACCTAGCGACTTCCGGGTTCAATGGCTGGCGGTTCATGACTGTCAAGCACTGGTATGTTTCTTTTGTCCTCGGAAATCAGTCGCTCACCTCAATAAAAGGGGCGAGAACCCGGTCGGCGACTGGACCATTAGGGTGTCAGATCAGTCAGACCCAGAGCACAACGGGACGTTTCATGGCTGGCGCCTTATGTTCTGGGGTTCCACCATCGATCCCGCCCAAGCCAAGACATACGTCCTGCCCACCAACGATGCAATCCTCCCATCCCCGGAGGAATCGGAGTCAGTTGAAGTCCCCACTCCTTCGTCTGCTAAAACACACCCCAAGCCCACATCCGGCCTCCCAAGCGATCACGATACGGCGGAGGGAGAGGCTGACCGTCCAGCCTTCCCGGGCACCTCTCCGACACCCAGCTTGACCCCCACTCCCGACGAAGGCTGGTTCTCCGACATGTCTAACCTCCTCTCCGGCTCCAAGTGGTTCTTCGTCGCTATCAGTGCCGTAGTTCTCTTTGCCGCAGGCATTGGTATTTTTTATTGGAGGCGTGCAAGACACCGCGCCGCATATTCATCCCTTGCGGGTAGCGACCTTCCAATGAGTTCTGTTTCTAGGGGTGCGCCGCGCCCGAGGGCAAAGGAATTATATGACGCATTTGGAGAAGTATCTGATGACGATGAAGACGCGGACGAACAAACCATGCTCCATCCAGGCCGATCCTTTAATGAGCATCAAGAGGCAGGACTGGATTTTCATTCCGAATTTTTGAACGACGACGACCCTGCCCCAGCAGAGCCAAGCTCGAGGTATCGAGATGATCCTCAACCCCTCGACAGACCAGCAAGTCCCGGGAGTGGCAGTGGCAGTGGATCTAGTTGGGAACACGCTTCTCAAGAACCTTCAGGATAGTGAGACACCTTGTATTTATGAACATATTTCTGCATATATATCAACCCAGAGGGAATAGCTACGAAGCGACAGTCCAGAAATTTCCTTGTCACACGTTGATGAAACGCAACTTAGACCCGTTTGCTACGCGTGTCCATACGTCTATGGATTCGTACTGCGCATGGAGATAGTGAATCATCATTATATATGACAAGGAACACCAACTCACCTCGGCGATGGTATCATTTAGTTGCGCCTCAGTGTACCCAGCACCCAGCACCCTTGACCGCACGTCAATAAGAGCTAACTCTCCGTCGTTGTCGTCTTCGCTCGAGTCGACATCCATGTCACGTCCACCTCCAGGCCCTTTGCCAAATTTGCGCTGTCTCTTTCTTCGTTTGTCGCCACCTTCCCCAGCCATGTTCTTGATGAGTCGAAAGATCTGACTGATAACCGATCTGTCGGGTTCATACTCTTTGGCTTCGTCATCTTCGAGACTTTCTTTGCTGCACTCCATCAGACGGAGAGCCTCGTCGACGTCACCATACTCCACGATGTCGGCGAATCGAAGACGTGCAAGTGCTTGCGCAAGGCGAAGCACACCAAGCAATGTACGTGGTGATGTGTAGGTATGCGATTTTTTCTGGGCTGCCTCCTCTTTCGAGAGCTTGCGCAAACGCACGTAAGAGTCTACGATATAGCTCGAGACCGTAGGTGGGACGACAGGGCGCTTGAGGCGTGCTTGTGCAATATAATGTCTGTCACCATGCGCCGGTAATGTCAACGTGTATTACTGAATAATATCACGAACACTGACCTCATCAAGGAAGTATCAATAACATCGTATTCAAGTTTGGGGTGAGTATTGTGCATGTGCACGTGCGTGACATGCTGAGCCAACCGCTCATCGTCCTCGCGTGTAGGCTTGTCGAGAATCAAGAATAGGAGGTCGAAACGTGACAGAAGCGCCGCAGGCAAGTTGATATTTTCGACAGGAGACACTTTTGGATTGTAGCGTCCATAGAGCGGATTCGCGGCGGCGAGAATGGATGCTCGAGCATTAAGAGTGGTTGAGATACCGGCTTTGGAGATGGAGATCGTTTGTTGTTCCATCACTTCGTGGATGGCAGTTCGATCAGCTTCTTCCATTTTGTCGAACTCATCTATGCAACAGATGCCGTTGTCGGCCAACACAAGAGCACCACCCTCTGAACTCATCAACGTTAATATGTATACTGTATTTCATGGGCCAAATTACCTACCAAGAACCATTTCGTCCGTGACTGGATCTCGCATGACAGCAGCTGTCAGACCAACGCCGGAGGAACCCTTACCTGTGGTGTACACACCACGCGGGGCAACCTTGGAGATATACTTGAGCAGTTGTGACTTGGCTACACCAGGATCACCCATGAGACATATGTTGATGTCGCCACGAATCTTCATTCCATCACCCATGGTTTTCGTGACTCCCCCTACGAGCAGCAAGAGGAGTGCCTTCTTTATATCTTGGTGTCCATAGATCTCTGGAGCGATGCTTTGAGCGAGCTTGTTATATAACGCGGGGTCGCGCTGCATATCAGCGATCTGCGCTTGTATCTGGGTTGTGATTTCCATGTCGCTATACTGCTTCTTCAACTGAAGGATATGTTGTACTTCCAAGTAAGTATCGGTGAGAAGACCTGCTCGAACTGCCTGGTATCCGGTGTATGGTATAGGAAGGAAAGTGCCTCCCAGATGAACCACATCTCCGGGGTTCATCATGCGAACGAGGTTGCCGTTCACATGGACTGTCATTGATCTTGGGATGTGACCGACTGGGACTTGGTCTGCCTACAACAGATTGAGGGAAGAGTGAAGAAAAGTGAACAGGAGCAAACCATTTCCTGGATTTTGACTTCCTGAAACGGACTAAAGCGACAAGCGCGCGTCTGCATGTGTAAAGACCCGCGGACGCCGTTCTTTTTGCACTCGTTCTCGTTCTGACAGTCAGTGATTGGGGAAAATGTCTTACTCGAGATTTGTTGAAACGTCTCTGAGCCACACACGTCACACGTGTAGGCATTCACGAGAAGGAGAGGTTTCACTTCTGAGACACGAGTGACAATTCCACGAACAGTAATCAGCCGCCCCAGGTGCGCGCCTTTGACATCACGGACTGCCAGTGCAATGTCAGACCGCAGAGGTTGAAAGTAGAGGTTACTAGAGTGATAATCAGTGTTATTCACGTCAACGGTAGGGATGACACGCACTATCGCCGCAAGAGGTGGTCCGGGAAGCCTTCCTGAACCCCTTCAGTTTGCTCGTTCCGTTCACGTCGTTGGTGCAGAATAACATCGATAACCTCGTCATGTTCGCTTATGTCCTTGGTTGGTATTGGAATAAGTTTGTCGATGGCTTCGCAGAACAGTTGGACATAACGCCTGGTATTGTTTTGGATACGGGCCACAAGTTCGGAAACGGTGTTCTCGTGCTTCAGTGAAAAGGTGATAGTTAGATAGGTCGTCCAATGAATCAAAAGCTCGGATTCTCGCCTGGTGGATGTCTTCGAGATCAATAGTTAGCATCTGTTGCTCACGGTTTGCTATTCGTTGCTTGAATACCGGGCATCAAGATACGGGCGAGACTCTGAACCAGGAAAAGCATACTAGCTGTTGCATATACTTGAGTCCCTTTGTCCGGGTACCAACGTGATCCTCGTCGTCGTCGTCGTCTAGGGCAATATTTGCGAAGTCCCGGTCCAAGTCCTTGTCGTGGTTGACATACGTTGAAAGGAAGTTACGTATTTTATCTGCGACAAATGAGCGGGTTGTAGTGACTAGTGACACTACACGCACCAAACTCCTCGTCATAGTTGACATTCATCTTGATGACTGGCAGAGACATGTTGGTGATGGTACTAGTTCAAGGTAGAAGTCGCGTACTACGCGTCGGTCACAGAATAGTCACAATGTCACACTATATTTTAGTCACGTGAGCATTCGAGAGCGCGTCTTTCTCTCCACGCAGACAGCATCATGGACGTGTCTCTTGCTGTCAGGGAATATGTCCAGAACCAGGTCGACCAGGTGTTGAAAGAGATGGAGACACTCGAATGGTCAGACTGGGCGCATATTCGCTTGGGCGACTCTGCAGACCGCGCTGCGCGACAAAACCTCAAAGATAAAATCTCTTCCTTGTATCCTGGTCTCCTCACTGGTCCACATGGGTCGCGACTCAGGACGGAATCCGCGTGGTTACCGGTGTATGTTGTCTCTGCCAAAATTGCCCATAACACCCTCAAACAGACTCCACATCCTTCGGATTTGGACGTTTGCAATATTGTTTGGAGACACGAGGTTACGGGAATCATCGCACTTTCGCTGTTCAACAACCACCTGGACCCGGATGCCTCCGCTGCCACGTTCGTAACACCTGGAACATCCACCAGTCGTGCCAGTCTCTGGGCAGCAGGTCAGAACGGCGTAGGCTTCATGACCGCTACGCAATTTTTCTACGAGCTGGTGGAAGATATGCGGCAGGAGCCTTTGTCCTCAGATGTAGGCGCCTCCCTTGGCATTTCTGTCAGGGTCGGTCATGACGTAGGCGAAGTGAGTCGGGAAAAGGCCATGTGTTCATCCTGTTCACGGTCGATCATCGTCAAGCTTGATGAATTATTTCCGTTCACCCCATCTCACTTGATGGAGAAGAAGGGTGAGCACGGATTTTGGCTTGATCAAACATTACTTTAATTAGCCTCCCCAGCGTTGACCGAGAAAGATGCTGCCATGGAAGTCGCCTCTATGTCAAGACGTCGGATGATGTATCACATGTCTAGACCAAAGGCTACGATGAAACGCGAGAGCGATGTGGGACAAGGCCTATTCCGTGAAGAGCCACTTATCAAAGCCGACGAGGTTTCCATCGTTATAGTCGGTCTTCCGAACGATATCACTCCAGAGGCTTTATTCTGTGGTACTTTCGGCTTGTTTAAACCGCTCCGTCTGTGGAGGATTTCCAATGCTCTATTCGAGTTCTTCAAAACCCCTGGAAACATCCCACTCTTCTATTATCGCGGCCAGCTTATGCCCTCTGTTCATGTAGGTCTGGCGCAAGTTGGCATAAATTATCATGGAGCTCTGGAAATCTGTCCCAAAACCTTCGAAGTGAAGAAAGATCATGTCCTTTATCAGCGTTATCAGCATCTGCTTCAGGAGGCGATCCAGTATGCTTTTTGCCATCTACCGGAACTCGCTGTTGAACTGGCATGCGACATGATGACGCGACCCGAAGGTGGCGAGCCAAGGAGTTTTGATATCTTTGTCCCGATGCGTGGACACGATGCTGCATACCGCTCTGCATTCTGCGCTGCTTGGGAGCGGATGTGCCCAGATAGCCCACAAACCAAGCAGATGTACCCATATCAGGTATCAGCGCTAGAGGAACTTCGATTAATCGAGGAATTTAATATGATTGGTCAACCGGTACCCGACAAAGTCATGGACCATGTAATCGTGCCGTCGGGGGCCTATATTCCTATCAAGAAACATGCCGAGGACGTCTTACTCCATCGACGTGGAGTCGGTAGCGGCTTCGTAGGGTTCATGCAATTCCGTCGTGCAATTCTTTATGTCTTCCCGTGGGCTACGAACTCAGACATCGTCATGGTGGACTACACGAACTCGTACCCGAGGATTTTGTGGGATGACAAAACGAAGCAATTCGTTCTCGGAATTCCTCACTGCACTTTGCATCCTGAGGATGAATGTTCGTGTTGGGTCCCACCATACCTACTCGAAGCCAGGGACACGTACTGCAAGCATTCAACCGACAGGGACAAGGGAGAAGTTACCACGTTCTCATATGATGTGTTCTTTCGTGCGTATGCGTTGGCTATGGGTGCGGACCGATTCCAAGTGGACAATAGAGCCAAAGGTACCCGGACAAATCCTTTGTTTCATTTCTGACCCTCGATGCAGGCCCGCTCTCAAAGAAGCGGAAAACGCCTCCAAGCTCCAGATCAGGTGACCAGCAAGAACCCACAAAGCGTCCATGCCCAGATGTCCAACCTGGAGGAGGAAAATCGTTGCGTAGTGTTCATGACAAGAACAACGGTATGGAGGTGGCAAGCTCATCGGATCCATCAAGCGCTGCCCATTCAGCACCACCACTAGAATTGACGGACTCGATGACTGCAGAACCAACTTGTGAGTGAAACAGGTTCGGCAATGATGATCCAGTACTAACTCCGATGTGCTTCAAAGTCGACCTTCCCAGTGCCACGAAACCTAAGGATATGCTCTCACATCCACTAGCCGAGTTATTCAAGCCCATCATGTCCGCCTACGACCGCAGTTTGAGTACAGTATCTTCGCAAGCGGCACGCTGCGAGATACAGCGCCAGCGCTTCATTGCTGACGGGATCTGCAAAGAAGAGGAGATATCCGCGCTACGTGCCCAAGTAGCTGAAGAGCGGGCCAAGGCACAGTGTTTCCGAGCACAGCTACGAATTGTCGAAGCTGAACGCGATCGAACCAGGGATTTGCTCATAGCGAAGTGGGGGCGAAATAACCAGTAGTCTTTTATGCCGTCAACTCGCTTTACCTGCTCGATTACTTTACTACAGTACTGTACATATATCAAATCATGTTGCGCGGTCTAATCCAGTCATGCGGAGATGCAATTAATGAAGCCATATCCTATCTCGTCGCCAACATTCCAACTTTCAACGGTGAATAACATCAACGGCGACTCGATGACTTTGTGTTCATTTCTCGACCAAGCCGCATGAACATCCCTCAAGTTACCCAAAATCGGGTCGAGCTTCGTGAGGAACTTGTGGAATGCCATTCGATCACAACGGAAGTCGGTTGGACCGACATCTTGCAACAACGTGCACTGATAGACGGTATTTTCTTCAATTTAGCATTTGCGATACAGAACACGCACCTCTTTGCCCGACAGGGACACAATCACTTCGTCGCCTTTCTCGTCCTGAAGTAGGAGATACAAGCAGTAAAACCACTTGGAATGGCTTTCCGTCATGTCATCACAACGGGGACATCGTTTGAAGGAAGGCGGAGGGCTAAGGATGGGATGAACATATGCTGGCACTCAAAAGCGCACAAAGGTCACCTTGTTTCACATTTAGTACATCGCAAGAGACACGCATCCTCAAGAGAGAAGGGGTAAAAATCCACGGCGCGAGCTAATACTCTAAACACGTCCGGAGCAGGCCGCGCAAGTACTTCTTGTAAAGTGGTGTTGCCCAAAAATCTTGACGATTGTAGCCCCTTAGCCTCTTCATGTGACCCATTTGTCAATATCATCGGATCATCTAGCGTATTTTCTCTTTTCCACCTTTCCTTGTTCCTGTACACACATATATAAGCAGAGTCACGCGAATCAAAGGAATATACCGACCTCTGCAATATCTGGGCTCGATGACTTGATAAGTCGTCCGAGGAAAGGATAAGTGTATCCTCTCCACCTAGGCATCCATCCATACCACCCGATGCATCCAAGTGTTTGATACGCAGGTTGTGGATGATGAGCATAGAACCAGGTATAAGGCCTAATGAATTCTTGGCTTGCACGTCGTCTAACTTTATCTTCAACACCCGGTGTTCAAGATTGTGCGCCCAATCAGCTGTTGAGACGGTGGCTGGTAGGTTCGGATTAAATGTGTAGTCGGTGGCGTATATAAAATATCCGTCTCGCGAGCTGAGGTCGCTGTAGAGCAACTACCAAGAACGGAGTGAGCACGAGGCAGAATTACTGAGGGATAGATTACCTCGACAACGCAACTGAGGAAGCTGGTGCTCCGTTCCACATCTTGAAAGAGCATTTCCGGGAAAATATGTAATGATGCCGACCTCGAGGTACCACTAGATTCGAACTCATTCTTTCTCCTGGAAAAGATGTGAGTTTATTCTAGCATCATGCTTTGGAATACTGACGCTAGAAGAGCTCTTAGATGCGGCTGTGCTTCAAGTTTTGTCTGATCCAGTTGAGTAACCTTTTCCGCGAGCTGCATTGTACCCTCCATGTATTGGTTGTGATTCCACCTCGCCCGAATGTTGTGCAGGTACCAATATTCGCCAGGATTCATCATCTTTGCGAGGTTCCTTGCAGCATCCCACATACAACATTGCAAAACACGACCATGCAACTCAGGGGGACACCAAGTGGCCTGCACGGGTTGAACCGAAGCGTTTGCTGTGTAGTCTGTGACATAAACAATGGTCGCACCACAGGGATTGTCAAATTTTTGTAGCACCTTCCAACGAAATATTGAGAATCGGCTCAACCAAGATATCATCTGCTCACCTCGACGGTACAATTGAAGAAACCCATGGGAGGGTGATCGGGTGAGGCTTCAGAAATCAGCAGGTGCTGTTTGCCAGCTCCTGAGCACCGCACTATAGATATGTTCTGACCTTCAAGTTCGAGCTTAGCCTTCCACCACTCCCCAATTTGCCGACAATATTCCAATTCCACGCTGTCTTGGAATGGCTCCCAGTATGGAGAGAACTCATAACCCATCCCCTCATCAATTGCTTCCTTTTCTGGAGCACTACCTTTGTTAGGAGGGCGGATAGTGTGTGTGACTGGATCGTAAACAGCCCAGCGCAGTTTGTCACTATAACCCGTGGCTGTCAAGCCATTGAACTCGACCACCTATGGCGTAAGGTGTTTCTAAATCAGTGCAACTGTTCGTATGGCCACGGGTCGCTGTCAGACCTTAAGTTTGCGTAGAATGACAATGTCATCCTTCTGCACTTGCGGCAACCACTCCAGGTATTTTTTTTGAAAACAGTTCACTCTGATACTCTGTCGCGGTGAATCGATGATAGATGGATCGACGAGAGTGAACGAGCGACACCATTCTAGAAGAAATGATATGTCCCACGTCAGTCATGTAGAATGCATCATTCACTAACCATTTGTCGTCGTCTTTTTTTCCGAGTTCACACACATCACAATTCCGATAACATTAATCATTGCATAGCCTTTTTGAAGGTCGCCGAGGGCAGTGAAAACATCGCCCTAGCGTTTAGGATACGAGATCAATACACGACAATATGACCATCGAATGACGAACTCTTTGTGTACGAACGCCTGCTTTCAGCCGGAGGGCAGGGACGCCGCCTTCTTCAGAGGTGGGTATCGCAATGCCTTCACGTAAGACGTCGATCCTGCTGCCCTCCTGGACAGCTCCGCTGGTTTGCCCGTCAACCAAGGAACTGTGAATTGGAATTTGAGGTTGTTCATGGCAAGGCGCAATGTCATCAGCTGGACGTAGTCTGTCTGTGTCGTTTGCCAATTGGTTGGTGGGTGTTGACTCTTCTTCGTGCAATTTTCGTTTCTTCCGTTGTCTCTTTGACAAGCGACCAGGTCTTTTGCTATGCTGTTGAGCCGGCCGCACGGACTGAGCAGCGGCTGTTCCATCGACGACTGCAATCGACGACGGAAGAGGTCGCTCCACTTGGGTACCTTCATTGTGATTTGTGAGGTCTCTTCGGGGAGGGAGTGGTATGCATGGTTGAGCTACCGTTGGGACGGGGTCACGTTGGATCTTGGACGCGTCGGTTGCGATCGCATCCGAGACGGTGCGAGCCATGCCAGGGTTGTACCACTCGTCTGTGTTTCCTGTGTACTCCAAAGCAGATATTAGTTTACTGTTGCCAATCTCGCTGTGGATACGCTTACCCTCCCATGAATCGACGACTCTGCCTGCATTAGCGCCACTGAGATACTTCAAGACGACACCGTCGGGAAACCGGAGTACGATCGGAAAGTAATGCGGGGCGCTGGACGCTTTGCGCTGATCAACCCTCACCCCTTTGAGAGCAAGAGAGACGCGTTCATGTGGTCGAAATGTGATCCCATCTTTGTGAGGGACCTCCACCTCGAAGCGGTAGAGAGCGGAGTCTTCCACAACTTCGAGATTAAGACGGTGCAACCTGTTCCGGGGTGGCCATATCATGAAGACCTTGCCCTCGATGTATCCCGAATCGTCATCCGTAAAGTGGAGGAGCTCCTTGAGGTTTCGTTTGCGCGAGAAACAGTCCTGAGAGTGCAAACAAGGACTGTTCCGGCCTCCTTGGATGTTCATTTGGGACAGGCTTGGATGCAGTGGCCCCCGAATACTCACTAGGTACTCGGCGCGGAAATCCCAGTGGCACTCCGAAATCATGTCGCTATCACTTTCTGCTCTGTACACAAGAGCCCTGGACAAGGCCGCCAGAGCTTCCAATTTGCCTACCATCAACGATGAAGCTCAGGCATGCGTCGGGTTCACCAACCTTTGTATATGGCTGACACGACACATTCAAGGAACTCATCCAAGACACACACTCTGACCTTATTCAGCTGACTTCCCGAGTCGCTAGTCTATCACTGTTCAGCCCAAATGAACTACTCGACGATATCTCTACGCCGGATCTTGTGTATCTATCTCTCCCATTTATTCACGCAGAGGTGCAAAATCGCGTCAGAACGACCGATAGGAATGATCGCATGAGCATCCTGACGCAAGTCCAGGTAGGTTCGAAAAGTTGCTTATTACAAGCATGTCACCAACTCCACTCTTGCTAGCGTCACCTCAACATGTATACTTCCCGCCTCCAAACCTACGATGTCGTACCAGAGGCCGAGCGTGCCCTGTACGGTCAACAACCGTCCTCTATCAGAGACGCTGCGAAGCGCAGGGAGGTCAAAGTCAGACAATACAAAGCCGAGAAGGACCTCCGAACTCGTATAGAAGTAATCAGGAGACGTCAGCGACGCTTGGTTCTGGAGCACTGCTCGTTGAGTGACTTCGACCTCGTGGCATCACTGCTTCTTCCATCGGAAGACGATGCTGAGGATCCTGAAACTGAGAATATTCTCAGAGGAGCTACATTGCTACTCCTCAGGCTCTTCTATGCCCAGGCTTGTGCACAACTCGAAGCTGTGGATCAAGAGATCCAGTTACTGCGCAATGCTCCGACTCCGCCGCCACTACCGAAGCCACCGACGGACGAACGACGGGAGGAGACGAAAGACCAGGAGGGCATGTGGAGACTTGAAGCAGCACGAAAACCTCCCAGTAAAGGACCCCTATTAGATCCCAATGGCAAGGTGCGTACCGATAAATATGGCTGCGTACTTTCCTGATCATGGCTGCAGCCATTGCAGCCCTTTACCATCTTGCCTGCGAGCGTATCAGACCGTACTCGCCTGCATGCACAAGTGTTTGAGGCTGACTACCGTCTACCAACCATGACCGTCGATGAATATTTGGAGATTGAGCGACAGCGTGGAGGTATCCTTTCCACCGGAGGGTAAGCCTCGCACTGGAAATACGTGTACTTGACTGATCCGTCTGAGTAGGGCCCGGTCCGAAGCCAAACTCCCGTCGTCTGAGCAGCTCACCATCGATTCGGAAGTGGATGGGACAGCGCTTGGAGAATTGAAAGCAGAAGAGAAACGCCACAAGGATGAACAGTGGGTCCAGTACAAAGACACCCACCCAAGAGGTGCAGGTAACACTATGAACCGTGGTTAGCAGGTAGACCAGGATAAATAGTAACATTTAGGAGACCCGGTCAATGGATCGTAGCAAACGATTGATATGTCCGAAACAAAAATCCTGGTATATAAGTGACAAGAGGAAGGGAGGCAGGAATGAGGTCGGTCGGATACGTCAGCAATTGCACTGTGAGGCTTCCGGAACAGCGGGCGTTTGAGAAGTTGTCACGTCGATTTCTGGAACGCCGTCAATTCGGGTCTAATTTAGGTGCAGGCTACATACTGGTGTTCTGCGCGTCTGCTTGCCCATTGCCATCCATGCCAGGTAACGACATGGCTATTTTCTTGAATAACGATTTGACGTTATGGCCAGCTTTCGCCGAGGTCTCCATAAACATGATGTTCATTTGCGTTGCCTTTTGAGTTGCTTCTTCAACCGTAACTTGACTGTAATGAAACAGAGGGTAAGATGGGTTACGCAGAACGGGGTAGTATCCGGGACGAACCGCTTTTCTGAAAGGTCGGCCTTGTTTCCGACTAGGACGATGATGACATCGTTTCCACGCTCTGATCGCACGTCGTCAATCCATTTTGAAGTCGACAAATAAGATTGTCGGTCTGCGCCCAAGGAGTTAAGTGACGAAAGCTGAATTGAAGTGTAAGGTACTCACTGGTAATGTCGAATACAACTATTGCTACAGAGGAATCACGGATATAGGATGGTATTAGCGAACGGAATCGTTCCTGCCATATGTAAGCCATTCGACGTGAGTACACTTCCAAGCATGGAGAATCAGTTCGGTTCACCTGTCCAGCAGTGTCCCATAGTTGTAACCGGACGGTCCGGTCCTCGAGGTACAGTGTTTTGCTCAGGAAATCGATGCCAATGGTAGCCTGATATGTGTTGTCGAATGTATCGTACATGAATCTGTACGTATACCATAATGAGCGTAAGTATTCGAGGAGCCTGCGAGGCTGACCGTGTGATCAGGCTGGTCTTCCCGACACTCTGGTCGCCAAGTAACACGATCTTTGTGCGCTTCGGAGGTGTCGAGGAGAAGTCAGCGGTGGCTGGCGTCGACACAGCGTCCATTGCGAGTGTATTAGTCTGTCGTATCGCGGAACTTGGGGGTGTTGGCGTCAAGGTCGGTCCAAGTCGATACTGTAGGTATGTGACACGTGTGAAGGCTCGGAGTTAGTTTACCCTTGTTTGGAAGCGTCCCTGACTAGAAGGATTATATAATCAACATCCTACACCTACAACTCGGACTCGAAAGGCAATGAAGCTGTCGGACAAGATTGCAGCACATGGCCCTACCCGACCTTTCTATACATTCGAATTCTTCCCTCCTCGCACAGACCAGGTCGGTTTACATGCCCAAGCTTGTGCGTTTTTTGTTAAACGGCAGACAGGGCTTCGACAATCTAATCTCACGTATATCGCGTCTATCTCTACTTCATCCCATTGCAATCAGTGTAACTTGGGGTGCCGGTGGCTCCACCAGAAACAGAAGTCTCGATCTGGCAGGATTAACTCAGTCCGAGTACGGTATTGACACTATTCTGCATCTGACCTGCACAAACATGCTTCCCGGCATGGTCGATGACGCTTTGCGCGTGCGTCAGTGCTCTGGCACCCTCCCCTACCTAATTCAATCTCCAGGAAGCAAAAGCACGGGGCATACAGAACATTTTAGCACTTCGCGGTGGTCAGTTAACACTAGTAGCAATCTATCTTATCCAATTCTTGTCCTATTCGCGCAGATCCTCCCCTCGGACAGGAGCATTGGACGCCAATTGATTCGCGGTTCACATCTGCGCTGGATCTGGTCAAGTATATACGTTCCTCGGAGGAGTATTCGTCTCACTTTTGCATAGGTGTCGCTGGTAATTAACATGCCTTAGTATTAAAAAATGGTGCTAATTGACCACTTTCACAGCTTACCCTGAAGGACATGCAGAAAATGATACTGATGAAGACAATGCCATCAACATTCTCGAACAGAAAGTGGATGCTGGGGCGGAATTTATTGTAACGCAGCTGTTTTATGACGCGGACCGTTTCATCGAGTGGACTAAAAAAGTTCGAAGCAGAGGTTTGTGATCCTTCCCGGTTATCGATGCTATTTCTAATAACATCCAGGCATCACGACACCAATCATATCCGGCGTCATGCCCATACAGACATACGCATCCTTTCTCAGAGTCATCAAACTATGTGGAGCACAGGTTCCGTCCAATATCATGGTCGATTTGTATACAATCCGGGTGGGTTGTTCGATTGACTGTTCTGGGAGTCAATTTCAAGTTAGGAGTCATGATAGCATGATGATCAACTTGTCAAGGACTACGGTGTTCGTCTCACTGTTGACATTATACGAAGGGTCACTGGATCTGGCCTCGTTTCCGGTATTCATTTCTGCACCCTCAATCTTGAAAAGAGTCTTCAGGCTGTCCTCGAGAGTCTTGGGTGGGCGGGTGGTAGTCCAATCGTCAAGAATAAGCTTATTGCTGTAGGGCCATTTTACTCTCTCCGAATTATTCATTGATTATGAACCTCGAGATAAGGATTCTCCTTCGCCATCCATTCGTCCTCCGCTGCCTAGCTCAGACTTGGTAGTTACTCCAAGCCTCGCAACCACAACTGCTGCAAACGCTTTGACAAATAAACCGTCACTAGAGGTGGAGCTCCCTGGATGCGGCGAACTTAACAATGCGGCGACCTGGGACGAATTCCCGAACGGTCGATTTGGTGACTACAAGAGTCCCGCGTTTGGTATGCAAGAACAATGGGGTGGTCTGGGAATTAATGTACGATTCCCACAATGATCAACTATACATCCCAACTCAGACCTTTCCTAGGTCCGCGCGGTGCAATCTCACTGGGGTAATCCAACCCGCACGGAGGATTTGACCAAGCTTTTCTTGGATTACCTCGACTCAAATACATCATCCACACCGTTCTCTGCTTCGCCGCTGTCTCCTGAATCTGGAACAATTCTCGAGCACTTGAAAAAGCTCACCAGAAAGGGGCTATGGACTGTCTGCTCCCAACCCGCAATTGATAATGCTGATTCTACTGACGACGTCTTTGGCTGGGGTCCAAAGGGTGGCTATGTCTTCCAGAAAGGGTTTGTTGAATTTTTTGCGGAAGAGAACATCGTTTGTCAGATCGAGAAAAGAATCGAAATGGAAGGGAAGGGTTGGATTCATTTCTTTGCAGCCAATTCTCAGGTAGGTTGTGGCACTCGGCGCGAATTAATGGCTTGAATATAACATTACTTCAGGGTCAATGTAGGACTAATATCCCTGAAGATGGGAGGAATGCAGTTACTTGGGGGGTGTTTCCCGGTAAGGAGGTGGTACAGACAACGATCATTGAACGAGAGTCATTTCTCACGTGGAAGGTGCGAGCTCACTGCTATGACTGAGTATAATATAACCAACAAACTCTGGCGCTGCAGGACGAAGCTTTCTCGATATGGGCTGATTGGGCGTCTTTCTACTCCCCCGAGACCTCCCAGAGAGTATTACTCGACAAGGTGCGAGAGACACGTTGGCTGGTGAGCATAGTGCACCACGATTTTAAGCACTCGGACGCTCTTTGGTCGTTTTTACTTGATCGTGTGGTTCACTTGTAACTATCAGCTATGGTCTTGGCGGAGCACAGCACCTTTATGCCTCATATATATTTGCCTGTATCTTGATGTCGCCCTGGGCCGACGCACTGCTGTTGAGACGTCCATTTCAAGGAGTTACCTTGTTTACAAGGTCACTACCAACTGACAATAAGCTGTGCTGGGGGGACACAAAACACCTCGTAGGGTTAGACTCGCCATCATAACTTCAAATACGTACACACATACGCAACGCCTAGTCGTAAAAGGCGTATTTAACCCTGCTCCACTTACGAGTTATCTTTTGATGGCAAGCACTACCGACTACGCTTTCAGATCAATTAGTGACAGTAAGCTTTCATCCTTTGCTTTATTGACTTACATGCTCATGCTGCGGTTCGTTCAAGATCAATATGAGGCCGTCGTCGTACCGAGTCCCGTGCAAGCTGGTGATTGTATTACAAATGTTAACACTCTGTAGGTTTTATGTACCTTTTGGCGAGGATCTTTCAATTGACGCTCTAGTACGTTGGTTTTGAAGTCAACAAGACGATCGACTCTCCGTTTCTTCGCTCAACTCGGTGACTCCCAGCCCTAAATCAACGACGAACGAACTAGATGATAACGAACATCTTAACGACATCGTGTAGGTGCACGCTATTTTGTTGGATCGTGCTTAACTTCATCGTGTTGTCAAATAGTAAACCTAGCGCGATTGCTGTCATTAGCGAGAATCGTATTTCGTCTGAAGAGCTACAGATCATCGCCGATAAATGTTCCTCCGAATCTGAATGGTTCATCAAAACCCTCAGTTACATTAGATCCCTTCCCACCACCAAACGTCTCAACCGCCTTGTCCGTCTTTGGTACCGTATTCAATAATTGGACAACTTTCGCGTCGTTGACGGTAGAGTGCGTTACATATCTCGCAACCTACAATCTATTCAATTTCGCTCCAGAACAACGAACACAAACTATCAATTGTCCACAGACCCCACTTCTTCGAAACATGGATGCAAAGCCATCGTCCTCTCAAACGGAAGACCGTTCCTGATTCGATCATCGTGAACGAATTCCTGAAATGTTTTCAACTATGGTGGTCTGAGTTACAGCCTGCTTGGCGCACTACCCTTCATAGCGAGCCTTTCACGAAATCTCCTCCGGATCGTTCTGACTGGTCCAAATTATGTCGCACCGGACCAAATGGACTTGCGTTAATTGTCCTTGCCCTCGCTTGGTTGTCATCATTGATTCGGTCACACAACGAGCTTTTTCCTACGTATTCTACATACGTCGAAGATGTTACTTGGGCATTTGGTGAAATGGTGCGTTGGATTGAAGGCGGTCGGCTCATTGATGTAGT
Source organism: Boletus barrowsii (assembly GCA_038088775.1). Lineage (NCBI taxonomy): Eukaryota > Fungi > Basidiomycota > Agaricomycetes > Boletales > Boletaceae > Boletus > Boletus barrowsii. The sequence continues at coordinate 54,431 of JBBPJP010000024.1, read as the reverse complement.
CTACAAAGATGACGAGGAAGAAAGCAGCTACGTTTCCCCCCCTCCTAAACATGCTAAACGAGGCAGACCAGCGAATGCTCATGCTTCGAAATCAGGAAAATCCATCAAGCGTCAGCGTGTATAATCATTAGAGTATCATAAATACATCTCGCGCTATCTTGGCTCCTGGTTTGCCCCAATGGCCTTTCGTTTTTCGTTTTGCTTGGCCCTGTTGGTTGATACTGTTGATCATGATTTATTTTTGGCAGATTTAGATGTGATAGTTGAACGTACGATGGTTATCGATGCTCGCGTGTGCGATTGAAACATCTTGTATGAATTTGGGTCTTGTTATGGGACGTTGCAGATTCTCCGTTCTCCTTCTCTTTAGTCTGTTCTTGTTTTCGCTGCTGAGTGTAGTTATGCTATTGTGATCATCAACTAGTGTTTGGATTTTGGATTGCTTCGACGTCATCGCTAGATATCATGTTACTCTTTTTTTTTGGGTATTTTACTTCGCACACTGCTCTGCAAGTAACCTATTCCACCATCTTTCCGTTTCTTTGTCAAGTTTGTCTAACCTCTCGTCTTCCATGCGAAGGTACTCGCTTGGATGCCTTGTCAACAGTTTCTCGTCAAAGTCCCTTAACAAGCGTATATTATCGCGACCGCGACAATGTGATAGAGCCACATATATGTTGAACGGCGTAAGTGCACCGGTGGGTGGAGGTGCAATATCTATTATCGCGTTTCGTATCGTTTGTCCCTGGGAGCGATAATCTGTAAAAGCGTATGCCGAGGTGACAGGTAGTTGAGACCTGACGACTGTCTGGTTCTTTGTTCCTGCTACGATCGTGAATGACCGTTCCATGGGTACGAGCGGTATAACATTTTCTTCCAGTCCGTGGAGGCGTTTTACTTTTGTACTGAGCATCTTTACGAGTATATATGCTGGCGGATATTCAAGATGGACGATTGGTTGTGAAGCCGGTGGTTGTCCCTCTCTTTCGTTGAATACTATTTGCACGATTTCGCCTCTTGCACCGTTTGCGATGTCGAGATCTGTCTCTATGTTGTAAGTGACCATAACTTTCATTCCCTCTGCCAACATGACCTCATTTGGCAAACCTGCGTGCTCGTCTTGTTTACCTCCACGATTTGAGCTCTTCGATGCGATGGCGAATCGTTCTGTGAGCGTAACATGCCTTCCTCCGATGGTGTTGGATGCTCGACAAATAAATAGCTGTTTTCCTTTCTGTCGACAGCGCTCCTTTGCCATGGCTGTGTTCCAGCGACGGCGGACTGCATGGCGAGGCGTTATGAGAACTGCGTCGTTCCATGGTGAGGATGTAAAGTCTGTCGGGGGACACTGTGGATTTGTGATGATGAGGGAACGGAGCATTTGGATGTGTTGGGCACGACAACTTCCATTACGGACGTGACGGAGTAATTCTAACCATTCTGAGTCCGTTACCCGTACCTGTTGTGTGAGGTGTACGACTGTTTTGAACTGTTCATACAGCGACCTGCCGAGAAGGTCTTCACCGTCGTCTTTGGTCGGGTCTATAGACCAATAGAGTGGTCGGCCAATTACTGGAGGGAACTGATGAAAATCTCCAACAAGTATCACATTTATACCTCCGAAAGACAAGTCGGATCCTAAGGCCCCTGCTAGACTTTTTCCTGTGCTGATGGATGCTGAAATACGTGCCAGAAACTTGCGAGATAGCATGGATTTCTCGTCGATTATTAGATAGAGTTTGCCCCGCCAGAACATCGCCAGCTTTTTCAACGCTTTGCGAGAGCGGTTTCGCCCATTTATTGGTATTTGTCCGATCACGTGCAAGGTCTTCCCGTCGATGATAGATGCTGCAATGCCTGTGTATGCACTTTTTGCCAACAGATGTGATGCTCCTAGTCTTTCGAAATTTTCGGTAATTGTCTGAATTGTCTTTGATTTTCCTACTCCTCCTTCACCTGGTATGACCATCAGCAATTGTTGCGGTTTCTTGTTGGCTAACGTTTCTTTTAAATGCCAATCAATTATGTCGTACGCGTGTCGTTGTTCCGTCAGCAATGATTGCACGCTCGTGGGTGCAAGATGATCTTCAATCACTGCACTTGCACTCGGAATGTTGTCCACTCCTCCGTCCGCTTGTCTTCTGTCTTCATGTTCATCGACTTCCATGTTTGTTTCCATCACTGAAACGTGTCCGGTTTCTTCCTGACCCGCTCCCAGTCGTGCTTCTTGATTTTCTTCGCCGTTTTCACCATTAAGTTCTTTAATTCTGGTATTCATGGTCACTTGCCAGGCTTCCAAATTGATATAGTCACTTCCTTCCGCAACAGTAATAGCTGTCGATTGACATGGCCAAGTCGTGTCATTGCCTCCGATTATCTTCTTGGCTATTGCGATAGAAACGGCTGCTCGTCCGTGTAGTTCCTCGCGCTGATTCTTTTGTGTTTCTTTGTACACTTCCAGGTCAACCTCTGTCAGATTTTTACCAGCGTTGTCGTCATCATACATTTCTCCAGTTTCATCCATGCTTGCTTCGTGTGTTTGATCTGCACTTTCGTCTGCTGGTTTTGCTAACATCCCTTCCTCTGGCAGTGTGTTGGCTGCATTGCGGCAATCGTAATAATACTGAATCCCGCAGATAACATCTAAATCTGCTGGCGATGCCTTCTCCATGAAATCGTCGAATGCAGTCTTGAAGGTTTCTCGTTCTCCTTTGATATCTTCCACAGACCGCCAAGGATGAAGCAAAGCTAATACTGATGCTTGGTATAGATTCTCTTTGCTTTCGTCATTCGCGTTGGGGAAAAAGGGTCCAACGATGTTTGGCAGCATATTGTGTCCAGATGTACGAATGACACGGCGATGCGTTTGATTCTTAGGATGGGCAGGAAGGTAATTGCTTCGTTCATTTGGTACTCGGCCACGTTGTAAGCGAGATGATCGTCGCGAGGTTCCTTCGCCTTCATTTTTGACATTCTGCTCGTTTCGTGGAATTCTTTCTTTGTAGGTGTCGACTACAAAAGAAAAAATCAAATGCTCCTCCAGTTCTGTGCCTCGATGCTCATAGTCTTGTATCTGGGATCGGACATATAAACGTCCGTTTTTATGGAAGTTGACAGTTACGATGTCCTAACACTGGTCAGATCATTTGAAAGTCTCGATTTCTTTTTTTATTTACCTCCAACTCGTCCTTGTCCTCCTTTTGCGTTTCATTATGTTCCGATTCTGACGTGTCCTTCTGTTCACTTCCTCTTGATAGATACATGTCATCGTTTCTGTTCGTCATGTCCTCATCATCAACATTTCGGACAAATTGTACCTGATTTTAAGTACCTTTTTTTATTCAGCTTCAGTTCATCGAATCCTGCTTGCAAATGCCCTTGAATGGATGACCAATATAAAGGAACATAATGGTTCGAACATATACGGTCACCCCAGCCCATCAAATATGACATGACTTGAGGTGCGGACATCTCCATCTCCCGATTAATCGCATGTTGACACCGGAAGACCAATAATCTGTTTTGATCAAGGATATTGTCTCGATGTTCAGCATCTATTTTGGTTTCGTGATACAGTAACGTTTTCGCCATGAGTGCTGATACGTTGTAATTCTTTCCTTGTTTCTTCGACTGGTAGCCTGTTGTATACCACATCACGTCCTTCGTGTCTGCCCCATTTGATATAAGTTTGATATCATTGTTGCAGCAAAACGTTGCTGAGATTGATGGACTGAAGTTGTTCATGAACGGCATTGTGCGTTTGATCTTGTACCTGCCCTGATGATCTATATCTGATTCATTGCTTAGTTCCCATGGTGCGCGTCGTTTGCACGTAAGTTGACCGTGTTTGTTGTAACGAAGACATGTAGCACGAGTACATGTATGTATCTGTTGCGAACGGACTGCGCGACGAAGACGATCTGTGAATTCAAATTCCCAATGTTCACTGTTGGTATCTGTGGGTCGCGAATATGCAAGTTGAGATTCGCGTGGCATGGCTTTTAGCGTTACTTCATTGATTCCTTCCATATGTGCTTGTATGTTTGCTCTGATATATTGACGCATGTGTTCCCGGAAATGAACGGTTTGAAGTAGTCGATGCATTTGGTCGGCATTAGGAGCGTCTTCTAGCCATATAAGCATGTGCACATGGAGAGTTCCTCATCCTTGGGCCTCGACAACACCATAATATGCGCTGATATGACCTAACATACCTATTTCTGTGTGTACTTGGTATTTTGTTGTATTAACACCAAATAGATGCTGCATGATGGCGTTGACACTGAAAAAAAAATATTTTGCTGCAGCGTATGGGTCACGTGCAACATTAGATGCACATCGAGCAGCATCTGGACCAAGCATGGCATCGAACTTGTCCATGTCAATTTCTTCACCTGCCATAACTTGGAGAATTGGGTCATGGATGTCACATGGATTTATTGTTATCCAGAGTGATGGTCCTCGTAAGCGTAGACAGGTTCCCCATATTTGTCCACGATAAGATGCTCGCATTTTGTCTGATCCTGTGACTCGTCCGCTTGAAGCGAACAAGTGTTTTCGAAGCGTTTTGACTCGTGGATTCGAGATAGGCACGTGCAATGCTTCTTCGTTTTCCGCTTCCTTTAAATCTTTAACTGTCAAGGACTGGATGGCCTGCGTGTCCCGCTCAAAATCTCTCCGGTTCATTTGGATACGCACAGACAGCAAGGCTTCTCTTTTTTGCACGATACCGAATGTGACGAATGGGAAAGAATGGTGTGTCCGGAATCTTCGATCGTGGTATTGCAAAGCCCATCTGATGTGTTCTTCAAATCCTACTTTGCGTTCTCTTTTGGCCTCGATCCCACCTATGCCGTATGGAAACAATACAGGATATGCGGCTGCTAGTGGATTTTCCATAGGCGCCATTTGGTCTCCTCTGCCTGTCCCAAATTCGCTTAACGGGTTGATGCCATGTCGAACAATGTAACCGCCCTCGCTGTCCTGCTGATTGGCCAGTGCATGTTTCATACGTTCATCCATTGATACTTGGTTGAGCTCTGTGTCGCTTACTCCAAGATATTGCAAAGGAATAACACTCCCGACCAAATCTTCCTCGCTCGCAACTTGATTGTCCTCGTCTTCAAATGTGCCGTCCGAGCCACCCGGCAAATCTTCATCTACACATTTTGGTTAGCAACGTTGTACTATATTTTGGAATCCGTTCTGATCCTGACCTCCTCTGCCAGCATCAAATTTTATATCATTGTTGTTAATATCACCTCCTTCGTTTCTTTCTTGTATGTCCTCTGATATTATTATTGTTAAACTCGTCAGTTCCTTGTATTAAATATGTTTTTAGCTCACCTTCTCGCTCAATATCGTCATTTGGCACATAACCGGCTTGTTCCCTTGTCACAGTTTGATCATCCTCCTCATGTCGGATCGCTACTGATATCTCGTGCGGTATCTCATCTTCGGGTAGAGAATTTAATCGTTCCGGACATATAATGATGTCTCTAAACATCTCGTTGTTGGCCTTCAACCAGACAAGGGCTTCATAGACTTTTGAACGCCGTACACGGAACGTTGATTTCAACCAAGCCTTTGGTAACTTCCTGCATCCTATATAGGTTATTGCTAACACAGATGCGAGTTGCACGGCAGGTTGCGGCATCAATTGACCTTCCAACATTTCGACAATCGCTTGGGTATTCATGTTGTACAATGTGACATTTCCCGCCATACCGCGCTGTAAATGTTCGGGATTCGCTGCATGACCATCCCGAGGGTAAAGCTTTACGACGTAACACCTGGGATAGTGACGTGAAATTAACAACTGCTCAGGGAGTGTTAAAATGGCCAATTCATGTGGCACTTGGCCTATCCACATATTGTTCGCCATCGCGAACTTGGGTATTGTGTTGCTTTTCAATGCCCGTAAGCATTCGTTACAAATCCATCCCTTTCCTTCTGCACCTTCACCTGTGATGGACTCGGATAAAAGTAGCATTCCGTGCCACGTACGATGTGAGGCGTGCTGCACAGTCGGATGCAAACGTTCTTTATTCGGTACGTTGAAAAGTACATGTTCTTCTCCTATTGAATTAGTCGCTATGTGGTCAGGTCATATTACTCTGTAACTTCAAGTTTTAAATTCCTACCTTCGTAAGTCCATAATTCTCGTGCACATACAACACAAACTGATTGTAACAATGCCTCATTGGATGTCGCATCGTTCAAAGCCTGATAACATGTTTTCTGTTCTTCCACAGTCGGTAACTCCATGAATTTGCCATAGTAATGTCCCGGGTTTGCGCTACTTGATAAGACGTTCACCCCTTCTTCAGCTTCGTCTTCCGTTCCCTGGTCAATCTCCATCGCTTGGTCCATCGCTTCAACATCGGTTTCTTCTATCGCCTTTTCCTTTCCTTTCGCTGAAGGTTTCGATAGAACCTTGGGTTTGCCATAGTGCTGTCCCGAGGTCGCACTACTTGGTAAGATGTTATCGTCTTCTTCAGCTTCCTTTTCCATCCTATGGTCTATCTCCATTCCGTGGTCCGTCGCTTCGCTAGCCGTTTCTTCATTCGCCTTTTCCTTGCCTTTCACTGACAATTTTCGATGACTGCCTCGCGTTTTCTTCTTATGTAATTGCCTTCTATTGTCCACTTGTTCGCCCTTCTCGTTTGCAGCTGCACATATCAATCCTCGGATTTGATCTGACTGCTTCTCTACTTGATCCAGTACCTCCCTCCATGTTAAATTGTACCACATCATTGGAAAAGTTCCATCTGGAACGGCACCTGCAACTTCTCCTTTGGTAAGCCTCCCAACCAGTTGTCGTCGCTGCATGAAAGAATTTAAGGTTCTAAAATACAAAATATCTAAATCTTTGTGGTTGCCTGACTAGACACTCTCTCGTCTACTGGCGGTTTAGCCCCTACTGACCCCCTGACGCTGTGCTCACATGTTAGCCGACAACCTCTCTACTCCCCTCGTCCTATCAATCTCCTTTGATGCACAATTTTGCAAAACAAGAATTCGGCGTTGTATCCTATGTCAACCATACTTTGTTTCATCTCTTCCGATGTTATTGACATTGACTCCATGAGTTTTACCCTGTTACTATTCTCATTTTCCATTCACGAGTTCGCTACTTGTTACGCCACCAACAGCGCCTGCTACTGAATGTGTTCAAACTATAAAATTTATTACGATAAATGTCACCAGTCCTCACGCAGGTACGTACCTTTTCCCGGATCTTGCTTTCCAAAGATCTTAAAAACCTCGTCGTTTTCTTAATCTTACCTTTTTCACTACCAAGTGTCGTTTACCATGACGCACAAAAACAAATCACCTCCCGAGGAACCTTCCTCTCCTCAAGACCGGGTTTATTCCACACCCCTTCCCGAACCCGGTGCTTCACGTATTCCTATCTCTCCGGATGTTGTCCGCGAACGTTTGATGGCTCCTTCTTTGTCTAACAAATATGCTGCTTCACCGGACATACTCCAACGTACAGAATTCCGTAGAGGAGGAACTGCCAACATCCTTGTCTTAAAGGGAGATGCTGATGCCAAGTTTACGCTGCGGGGAGTTTTTCAGATTGCCAGAAACGACTTCTACTTCACCCCGGACGGTAATTTCGACCCTGCTAATTCGTTTGGTTCTAAATTCCAAGACGTCAAACTCAGTTGTCGTCTTACTGCTCCATCGCTTTCGGCCTTCAAATTTGCCCAGGACGACTACCTCACTTGTACTCAGAACCTCACTAGTCTCGAGAAGTTGATCAAGCGCGATAAAAACGACGAAGTCATGAGTACTCTGTCGCAACACCTGGGTAAGACGCAATTTAAGATGATGCACTCGTTGTTCGATGTAAGTCCATCGCTTGACATGCTCCACCGAAATCGTGTGCCTTTACTCAATCATACATTCATTTAGCCTAAACCAACCTTGATCGATTCCCCCGATGTGTCTGAACATCAAACTGTCGAAACGGAAACTTTGACATCCAGTTAGTCTCTTGTATGCTCTATGCTACTACTGTTTTTAAATTGACTATACTCTGTAGACTCAGAAGACGACGTCCCTGGTCGTGAATTCGCAATGGAGACTTGGCCAGTCGCTGATCGTTGCGTTGACTCGTTAAAGGAGCTTTATGATACCCACGACATTTGCCCAGCCCCCGTGTTCGACTCCAGCGGAAAACTCATCCCCCCTTCTCAATATGAAACGAGACTCAAGGGAGCGACTGTCGAAGTGCATTTCACTCTGGGTCATCATTTCATCAAGAAAGTCAGACGCCATGTTTATTCTACGCAATTGCGCAAACTGGAAATCCTCCGTGGCCCTGATCCTCTTCCTACTAGCCCGTTCAAACGTGTGCGCGTAAGCGCAGCATTTACTACTACTAAAGGTCTATCTCGTCGTTGAATTGACACAACTCTTTGACTCCCTTCGTCTCCTTTATATGCAAATCCTTCTATGCACCCCTTTTACCATATTCAACATTGTACCACCTGCTTTTTGTGCTTATCTCGATATGTAGTTTGTTGATTTTGTCTTTTGCCTTCCCTTTGTAATGTACTTTCCTTACTCGATACTTGTACTTGCTAGCATGTAAAAATCCTGGTTATCGTAAACAAGGTTCCTGCCGAAGTTTCGGCGCTTACTCTAGTTTGGTGATCGCACCACGACATATCGAAAACGCTTAATCATTGATGTGATCAACAGGACTCAATATCTTGTTTCAGCCCTCATGTCGATTGCTTCACCGACGCTCATACCCCATTCACCCGTCATCCCGCTTGTTCTCCCCAAACCACCCCACATAGGTCCAACCCCTCTGCCTAAAGTCGATAGGTATCAAGGGCGCATAAACCACGTGAGAGATCTGCAGCGCGAGGCAGACGACTTGTCTGATGAAGAAAACGACCTGGAGGACTGCGTACGTGCCCATCCGCAACGTCCACTCCACTATTCATAGTATCTGAAATTAGAACCTACATGTTCGAAACCGCGGCTTCGTATGGTATATTCCGATAGGCAGACACACGACGCAACTGGAGGAAAAGAACGATGTATGTGTGCATACCTCGTCCAATCTCGTCTGAATAATGTTCAATGTCGTCTGCCCCTGCGTGCAGGCAGAGGAGGATTCGGAAGGCTCATCCAGTGGCCGTACGGACGAAGGCGCGACACCACCCCACGAAGAGAACGAGGACTCTGGACCAGACTTGGACGCCGGAATCGAAGACATGGATGAGGAACAGAACTCGGATGAAGTCGAAGAGGGCATGACAGAGGAGTTCGAGGAAGAACCATCAGATACGTAGGACCATTTCGACAGACACACCGCCAACAATACTTGTACATTTATACCATAGTGTATAGTGTGTATCACACTAATATGCTCCCCACAAGGTTGTCACAAAGGACTACCATTCCCATCTCTCGGAGTATCGACATTTCAACGTTGTCAACCCCCAGCCGAGAGAAGGGTAGCACTAAGCATCTGCCTGGCGCTCAGTAAGTGAGAGTCTCAATAATGCCGTCCAGAATCCTAATTGTATCTGGCATGTTGAATTTCTCAAACTGCAATGCAGCGGGTACGCTGCCCCATGAACCTCAGAGTGTTGAAAACGAAAGGAGAAAAAGAGTGCTTACTCCCAACCAGTGACTCGCTTGACGGGTGCTTCCAACCGCAAAAACGCCCTTTTCTGTACTTCCGCCGCAACTTCACCTCCAACCCCACCGGTGTATCCTGCTTCATGAACTACAACCAACCTCCGAGTTTTTCTGACGCTCTCCACGACAGTCTCCACATCCCAGGGTAGTATGGTACGCAGGTCTATGAGTTCTACCTTTGCATTCCTTATCGAGGCAGGAATGAGAGGTTCCAAAGCTGATGGTGGAGAACGCAGAATATTAATGGCAGCTTCACAGTGATAAATTGGAGTCCCCCAAGAGAGAAGGGTTAGATCAGATCCCGGGATAAGAATTTCGGCGCGAGATAGAGGGAGGGCGAAATCATCGATCGGAACCTGTTCGACTGGCAGCTACCACGTGAGTATGAGAAGTAGACATCACAGAACGTACAGAATTACCTGCAGAACGATACAAAATCTTAGGTTCCATGAAGAGAACAGGATTTGGATCACGGACTGATGCCAACAGCAACCCCTTGCACTGTATTGGGGACCTGGGGATGACAATCTGTAAAAATGTGGCCTTCTGTCAGGTTTGCCGCTGCAGAAAAGTAGGAATGGAAGTTAACCTTGAGCCCAGAAGCACCGACGAAAAAGGCTTCAGGGCTTTGCGAATGATACAAACCTCCGTGCCCGACGGCCATCGTGGGCGTACGAATTGTTAACCCACCAATCGAAAATTGACCACCTGCGCGGTACCTATACTTGGCAGCCTCGTTCACGATCTGGATCGATGCTGAGCGCTGAAAATGAATGCGTGTGGCTTACAACATACCTGGTCAAAAGCAGGAAAAATATAGTCCGCGAATTGTATCTCTGCGATGGCTGTGTGTCCCATGGATGCAATTCCGATACCGAAGCCAGCGATGCCTTGCTCCGTCAGGGGGGTGTTAAAGACGCGTTCACGACCTAGCCAGATACATATATGCACTGCGGTCTGTCATCATGAACGAGCGAGGCAATAACAACCCTACCGAATTCTTCTGCAAGGCCCTGTAAACGGTGCATAAGCTGAATGAGGTGTGGAAAAGGTCTCGGACCGTACCATGGTACAGCGGAAGACACCCCCGAACGCAACATCCTCTCCAAAGACTACGGCGGTGTCGTCCTTTGCAAGTGCAATACTATGCCAGCTCGTCAATACAGCAGAAAGCCAAACCTATCCACTGTACCTGAGCGCATCCCTAACAGCTTGATATACATTCATCTTCCTTGTTTCGCGACCTCCCACGATCGATCGCACGGGGTCAGGATCGCTTTCGTCGGTCCACGTCAAACCCGGTGTGCGGAGAGCGGTTTCCCGAGTCAGACGAAGGAGCTGCGAGGACGCTACAGAGGTGAGATGGCCACTTGCTGGAGGCGGTTCCACAGTGCTGGCTGTGTACCATCGTCGGGAACGCTGCGTGTCTCCTGTCAGATGGGAGGTAAACTGGACGTACTGACGGGACGTACGAGTGTAGACAGACGAGTGAGAAGAGGACGGAAAGGGGAGGGACTGGTGATGAACATGGCGAATTGATGAGGTGAGGTTTCTTTCCCAAGTTACGGCTTTCTCTTTAGCCGTCCCATGTGCAAGATCCGGGATCATATGTATATACCCACCGTACCTGTCCGAGTCCGCCCTGTCATTCTACAGCCCGGAATAAAGACGTCAAAGTCCATCGCGCGGCAGCAGTATCATCGATACATATTAAAGCGACGTTCTCGCGGTCAGACCCGGTAAACCATGGAGAGCGACAGCGCATTCGTGGCCCCGGAAGGCGTGTACTCCGTCACAGAAGAGCACAAACCGCCCACCATTCCAGCACCATCGAGCGTCGCCCAGCTACACCCCACGCGGCTCTCCACCGTCACTGTCCACTTCAACCACCCCAAACATGCGAGCTCGCCAGGTTTGGCGCAGTTACTCGGCGCAAACCTCAACAAGGACTTGCGCAGAGACAAAGAACGGGAGAGAGAAAAGGACAAGGACAAGGAAAAACAGCTGCCAGACAATCGCAGTTTGTCGTCCAGCGACAACCCAGATGACAACCTCACGTCACCAGATGTAACATTGCCCCAAGCGACTACTGTACAAGACCCAATAGTGTCCCAGGAACCTTACCACATGCTCTTCGCGCACCCATCTCTCTCGGGAAAGAAGAAATCCAGCTCTTCTAAGCCCAAACATAACATGCGCACCACTTCATCTAGTTTCATCACGCGCATGCAAAGCATAGAGGGATTGAACAAGATTATTGCTAGCAAACAGGGTGAGGTGACGTTCATGTTCTACAACTCTGGTAAGACCTTTCTCTGGTATGAAGTCGGTATCAAAGCCAAGGTATGCACACATCGTAAACTTGGCCGTATACATTACCACTGACGATCAAACAACAGGAGCCCCTTACAAAGATCAGTTTTTCCGCCTTTCCGACCTGCCATGACGTGAACACCGTTACCGCTTCGTCTGAGAGACTTGATGTTGTCATCGGGTTTAATACTGGTGATCTTGTCTGGTTTGGTGTGTCGTGGCTTGGCATTATCTGAGGGCGTTTGCTAAGCGCGCTGTTTTATAGATCCCATAGCGAGTCGATATGGTCGGCTTAACAAACAGGTGTGGTTATCAGCTGGATTACGCCATTTCTCGCTCAAGTCGGTTCTTGAGGGATCTATTTCTTCCTCCCCTTGTACTGCAGTGCGCTGGGTCCCCGCATCTTCTACCCTCTTCCTCGCTTCTCATGCAGATGGCACGATAATTGTTTACGACAAGGAACGAGATGATGGGGTATTCAACGTCCCAATTCCGCCCACTCAACTACCAAACCCATCTGTCCTGCATTCTAATTTGCATTCCTCTCAGAATCCGTCACAGCCAGCAGTGGAATGGGATCCATTAACGACCATGTACGTTACTGTGCCGCCTTGGCACCCCGAAGCCAACACGAACGTGGGCATAAGAGCAGACAAGGGGGTTGCCAAAAATCCCGTTAGTCATTGGAGGTTGAGTAAACGTGCTGTTGTAGGTGTGTGCATCATCCATTAACGTTGGAGCGCATCGAGCCTTCCGCATCTAGACTTTGCGTTCTCTCCTGACGTCAAGCATGTCGCTGCTATATCAGAAGACGGCTGTCTAAGAGTGATCGACGCATTTGCTGAACAGTGAGTGACGCACTTCATGTATCCTTCTCTCTTGACACCTTCCCAGACTTGTTGATTGTTATGCGTCATACTTTGGCGCATTGACCTCGGTCGCGTGGTCACCCGACGGTCGGCTCATTCTGGTATAGTACTATCTTCGTATCACGGTCTCCCCCCTCATCTCCCAATTGTCTCACAGACGGGTGGCCAAGATGACCTGTTGACAATATTCTCACCATGGGAACAGCGTGTGGTTGCAAGATGCCAAGGACACTCATCCTTTGTGTCCGCTGTGGCATTCGATGCACCAAAATGCGACGGCCGGACATATCGATTTGGCAGTGTTGGAGAGGACAACAAACTGATTTTGGTCTGTTCGTATCCACATTGAAAAGGGCACTGATTCCAAACTCCTCGATACAGTGGGACTTTTCCAGTAGTACGTTACACAGACCAAAACTTCAACACAGCCATCATCCGCGTGTTTCAATGGCTTCGAGTGTCTCATTGGCAGCGGCATACCGCCGTGGGATCGGCTCGACCGCTCAACTTTTAACACCTAGATATCATCCCGCACCATCCAGAAACGAGGTATCTGCAGTCCAACCAGTTTTAGTATGCTCTCAGCCATTCTTTCACTTTTGCTCACACCCTGAACACCCTCACTCAGGTTAAACATATCGATGCTGACATGCTTGGTTGCTTGACCTTTCTCCCTCGCGCATTATTAACAGCGACAAAATACGGTCACGTGAGAATGTGGGTTCGGCCGCTTGTGACGCAGGGAAATCCACGTCGACGAACACATGGGAGGCAGCCACTCTCAATATCGGACCTGCATGATGTGGTTTAATTCCTGAGCTTTATACGAGACTGGGATGAATTAAATTATACGATTATACATTTATTTTTATTCGACGGATCCCGAGAAAGCTTCTAACAACAATTTGAATTGTTATGGTACGTATTACTCAAGGTGAAGCCCATGACGAAGATCAAGTATGCCACAGTTATCATGATGCGTTGGGAAGAACGATAGCGAGGCTTTCTTACTCAGTAGTAACGTGAACAGCCCATCTTTCGATCCACCCCCGACGAACAAGTGCAGCCTCAAGAGCCACTAGGAACATTTCCCGACGCCACGCTTTAATACCCAGAATCTTCACCCACGCCTCGCGGATTTTCTGCTCCCCGGATAGTGACTTGTATAAGCGACGAAGTGCATGCTCGTAATCGACCGAAACGTTCGAAAGTGACTCGATGACCATGTTGGGGCCGTGTGATGCGCTAAGTTGTTTGAGTATGGAGACGAGGGGTCGTGGACGGCGACGCGGACGTTCGGACATCATAAACGGAATAGCGGAAATTATTTGCGCCGTACTGAATACTCGAAGAGATGCTGAAAAGGCTGTAAATTCCAGTGTCGTCTTGCAACCCGGATATAAGGAGGGAAGTGTGCCACGAGGAAGACAGTCGAGACAGAGCGGCAGAGGAAACAAGGTCAAAGTCGAAGTAGATGGACGCGGGGATTGATCCAAAGGAGCCGAGTTGGCGGTGGACATACTGTGGTGTAGCCAACCAGGCAGCTCTAGCATGTGTCCTGGGGAAAGTAAAGAAACACGACCTAGGATGCAGTGGATCCACACTCGACGACGTTTGAACTACCGCATACACGTACCTGACTTGGACTGTCCGGTCGGTGCCTCCTGTGTACCTCAGATATCGATATCGATATGATGGACACTACGAACCTTGGCGAGCATCCACCACTTGACATACTTGATCCACCACTTCCACCCAATACTGATGCAGATGACATGCCTATTCACGGTTTTTCCCGAGCCTATGAGATCTACCAAGTGGTTGCTTGGGTCGCGGAACTCGATAACGCCGTTGATCGTGTCCTTAAAGATCGCTTCAAGGGGTATGTCGATGTGGAAGCGGAGAGCGCTCGCGATTCCGATGTAGCGGCTTGGCCAGAGTGAACAGGTGGGTACTAGGATGGTGGCGAGAGCCTGCAGAGCAACCCTGGTACGAATGTGATCTTCCTTCAAGCTCCTAGCCCGTAAGATCGTCGAGAAGCATGTTGGTATGAGGACGAGGATAAGACAACATGAAAGGATGAGCGCAGTGTGTTTGAGATCGTCGAGACAGGTCGGGATGCTATTAAGACGAGAGCGACGGACATTCAAGATCTCCCAGAATGCAATGTCGCTGCCAGAGGCCATGCTAAATTGGAGTGAAAGTGGTTCAAGAATCAAGTTGGCCCGGCACACATCATAGTACTAAGACCTAAAATTGTCCCCCAAAAATGCGACGCCAGCAGGATTCGAACCTGCGCACTCAAAGAGTAACAGATATCGCACCATTCGAATCTGTCGCCGTAACCACTTGGCTATAGCGCCTCAGGGTTGCGTAAACATGGGAAATTCATGAGTCACATGCTGACTCATCAGCCTGGAAGCGGCTGTCCGTTTCAAGCTCCAGCCTCTGCTCCAAGCCTCTGGTGCTTCCCCTCTTGAAGGAAGTAGTTATGGATTGGTTTGTTTTGGTTTATCCATTTGCTCAGCGTTGACCACTTTTCGCTCTCAGTCTGGAACTCAATGTTAGGCAACGCATTCTATCTGACCTGGCCACGCACGAGCCAGACACTGACAACGGCTTTTTGAGTATCCGACAGTTCATTCAGTCTAAAGCTCAATCACACCTACACGATGAACACAAGTCAGACGCGAACAACAGGATACCTATGGTACGTTCCATGGCTGTCGCGTTCCCATCCTCAGTGACTGATCGTCTTACAAGACGGTAGCGCGGGCACACTATACTATTGCATTTGGTGAAATGGTCGTGAACCTTCCCGAGGAGCATCTTCGAGGCGGAGTTGATGCACTCATCGCGGTTCTTTTCGGTGTCTTGGATGACGCGCCCCACACTGATTACGACCAATCCCTGTCCTGGGACGGTAGGTATGTTTGACATTGCACTGTTCTATCCTGATCTTCCATTTGTAGAATGGGCACTCCCGGATCAGCTTGTCTACTCGACCGCTTCTGCCATCCTACGAGTTTGTTCTACTCATCCGGATCGAGTGGATCACGCAGTGGATGCTATCCTACGATTCATCACCCGAGTAGCCCAGAAGCTCCCGATAGCGAGCCGTGAGTGTTCTTAAGTGTTCCTAATTTGAAGTCGCTTATCATTTCCGATCCGGTAGCGCTCGAGGTCCTGACGCAATTGACCCCTTCTGTACATGGCCTCTACCGTGCCATCACCTCGACGCTCTTTCCTTGGACGGCAATCCAATGGCAACTTCTGTCTCATGCTCTTGCTAGTCTTGTCCAGGACCCCATTCTTGAATGCATCAACCGACCCCTCCTTGATATTCATGAGGAAGCAGAGGCAAATCCAGACTCATCTGAGACCTTTTTCTTCTGTCATACCTTCATCACGCGTTACATCAACTTCGGAAGGCCTCTTAGTGGATATTTTATTGTGTGCTGTGTCATGGAGTTGCAATGGACTATACTCGCTCAAGCACTTGCTACGGTCTCGGCGGAGGGTGTCCAGTATCGAGGACCAGCGAAGGAAGCTGCCGCTGCCAACAAGGCTTGGTTGAGTTTGATGAAGAGAGCCACAAAGAAGCTATCTATGGAAGATGGAGCGACAAAAGACACCCTGAATTCAACCATAAGAACATCACTACAATGCTTCAAGGACCTTTTGGCGCAAATACAAGATATGGATATCGAACCCCCGATCGATACATATGCTTGGGAGACAATGTCTGAAAGCCTGGTAAGTTTTATTTCTACCAACGATGGTCATTGGTGGATTTACCACACTTTAGAAATTAGCGTCTGTATGCTCCGTTGCCTTGGGAGGACTTGACCCTGACCTTTATGCGTGCCTTGGTCTACTGCTGAGCGACAAAACCCCAATCATGGACAACCTAGTCCAGGAGGCAGCTCTGAAAGCAATGACAGTGCTCGTCCAGAGCTTCCCAGAAATTGCGAAGGAGCTAGTACACCACTTACGTCGTTTCGTGACCTCTCCCCTTTCGATATTCGAATTCGCCTTCAATACCGAGAAGCGCTCTCAGCCACCACTCACAGCCGCAGCAAAATGCTTTGGTTTGTGCGTCAAGGTTTGGCTCTTGTTCTACACTGTGGAAAACTACTGACTGGTCCCATCGGAAAGTTGGCACCAGGGGAAGATTCTATTATGTCAAACATGTATTCTCTCTTGAACTACATCGCTGCAACGAGCCACGAAATTTTCGAGTCTTCTTCGCAGCAGCAGCTCTTGCATAATCCGCTCTACACGCTTCCTTTGTCATCCTCTACTGATCAGCTCGCCTTCCAGAGCGAGGATGCGGGCCTCCGGGGTCGTTCTGACGAAGAAAAACGTCTTATTGGCATCACTACAATATCTATCGTGACGCGGCTCGCTCTGGAATTTGATAAGGAAGAGGTGACGAAGCTTACAATTTCCATGTTGTTACAAAGGCTCCGTACGGCGGAACCCACAGTCGAGGCAGCTATTGCCTATAATTTGGTAGACTTAGCGTTGGTTGCTCCCGAGGATGCCTTCGTGGACATCATCCGTGCGTTTTCGTCTATTAATCGTGCAGCAAATCCGGAAGATCCCAGGTTCTCTAACAACATGGTGAGTCTAATCATTGAGTGGAAGCTCATTGCCCACATCCAGTGGCATGATTAGGTACTGGCAGCACAGACCAGACTTGCTCGAGAAATCGACAGACGACCTGATCTCTACGATGCGTACTTGGAGGAGTTGCTCAGCCTTTTCTCTGACAAAGGTGTAGCGATCCAGAATACTGCTGCTGCAGGGCACAATGGGAAGGTTAGCTGTTGTCTCCAATCTGCCGATACTCTCGTTGAGGGATTTGTTCAGACGGAGGAGATGATAGGACAGCTTGCCTCACTTCTTCTCCCCATTGAAGCTCTTCTGGATCACGCTGACTTCGCACCTCACCTCCGAGCTACCTCCGAGCTGACCAACTTATTCCGAAACATGTGGTTTTTATGTGTTCTTTTTCGTTTTACTACTCCTGGGGAAGAGGAAAGAGAAAAGAGTGCCATGACGTGGCTATTGCCCGCACTCGCGAGGATCGCAATAAAGACGCCATGTTTAGTCCTCGAGAATGTCTCGGATGCAGTAAGTGATTTGGAGTACCGCACAGTTGTCAGACACGAGTACGCCAACTTGGTAGGTTTTTTCCTCGATTCCATGACCTTAAGATGTTGATCAACTGCAAGGTCTTGGGGAAGCACCGTGCTTATCTCTCGCGCCGTATTTCCTCGAGCATGAGCGATCTACGATCGTTAACAACTGGTCAAGTCATCTTCTTATTGACGATGCACGACATAGAGACAATGCGCTCTGCGGCTGGCCTTCCATCATCCCTGGTTTCCTATTTCATCAATCCAAGCCTGAACAATCAAAACGGTCTCAATGTTTGCATGGATGCTGTCGCTGACAACGTAGGTCATCTCTTTCATTTGGTCTTGGTAGAAGCTAATGGACTAAACAGGTAATCAGAGGCTGCAGTACAGACCTGAACGCCCAGGCTGCAGAGCAAGCACTGCCTTACCACCTGTCTTCGGAGCTGTGTAATTTGCTTGTGGCCAGTACCCATCGCATTGCGCGTGCTCGTGAAGTCGCATCAAGATACCTCAATCGTTTGATTACCTCATTTCCATCGTTGATGTGTGACTCAACACTTGTCTACGCTATTCTTGAGTGTCTCACTCTCCTGAGGCGCGCATGTGAGAACGAATACCTTGACGAGGTTTGTGTCATTCCCTGATCAAAGTCCTTGCACTTACATCGCGATTGTAGTACAATCCGATCTATGAATTCCACTCTGAACGCACAGGCATACGTTTACAGTTGACAGATGATTATAGCGTTAGAAACGATATTCTCCAGCAGTTGCAACGACATGCGAGTACCTGGTTTGAGCTTGCTTTGAGCCGTGCCCCGATAGAGCTGCAATCAACCCTTCAGGTTTCTTCCCTTGAGTTCCAACGTGCAAGATAAAATCCTAATGTTCTGCCGACAGAAATACCTTGCTGCAGCACAATCTCTCGTTGGTTCGGATACATCTGAACTCGGCGCATCCATGGCAGAAAAATTTGCCAAAGCCTTCGGGCCGCCACATCGACAACTAAGTGAGTGATCTCGCGATCAAAAACCAGGTTTCTGACGTATTTCAGCTTCACTTCGTTCCCTATCTAATTGGGAGTATGATCGAGCAAAAATACTTGCTAGCCAGCTCGCAAGTAAAAGTTATTTTGCAGGTGAAGCTGCTGGCCTGCGGTTGGCTAGTCGAAAAGGCAAGTAATTCTGTACAAATGAAGCACCGGCTCATCCACGCCGAAACGCAGCTCAAGATGTCTTGGATAAAGTTCCTCCGCAAAACGCGACTCTCACTGACATCCTGGCATTGAAGAGAAAAATGGAGGATACTATGAACGCTATCCTGGGAAAGACCAGCACATTAACTGTCCAAGACCTTAAGCGCCTGTTGTTTCGTTGCGCAGCAACTCTCATAGCGTTGGACAAGGTATGTGACAACATTGTTGTGCTGGAATCTTGTGGCTGACGAATAGCAGTGCGAGTATACTCTGCTGCATTATCTCGTCACTCTGCCATTCGAAGTGTTCACTCCATCTGCCATAGCTACTGGCATTGAGGTTTGGACGTGGGTTATAGCGGAAAAGCCAGCTACCGAGGTTATCCTGATAAGCGGGATTTTGGCGGCTTGGTTCGCCACTGTGAGGGACCGGAAAGGTGTTTTTTCGCAATACCTGAAGTCAGGACTCTTAACTTGATCTCATCATATCCCCTCCACATCTCACCTCTCTCACAGCTATGATGATCCGTTCTACCACCCAACAGGTTACAGTCCCACGGACAAAGAGGAAATCGATCGTGCAACCTCTCATGCCCGACGTCTGTTTCTCCCACATACCCTTATCCTGCAAATGTTATTCAGTCGGTTGCAAGCTGCTCGTTATCGTCGATCAACAGTTATATTTCTCATGCAACAGCTAGTCTTACGATCCGCCCATGCCCATAAGTTATTCAAGTGAGCTATACATGACAACGCATTTGATCCTCCACTGACTCTGCTTCAGCACCCACCCCCTCGCCCGCGAACTGCGCTATTCCTTCCTTCTGTTTGGTTTTGAAACACTCAAGAGCTCCAATTTAGATGTCTTCTCCGAGTGTGCGATGCGTGAAAGCCTATATCGTACAGCTTACGCGTGGTTTTCGGTTCGACCCCAGTAAGCGGCTCCATATGAGTGGTTTTTTTTAGTTGCTTAATGTGTCCCTAAGATGGTCGTTTGGAGCGAATCGTGTTCAAGTGACTGCTGATATAAGAATCCTTTCGGAATTTATCGGGCATCTTCAAACCGACTCGAGCCGAGCTCTCCTTTCGTCATCCAGTCTGCCCCCGACTCAGTCAATCACAAAGAACACACGTATGTACAGTTTTTCCATCCCTCATATCAGACTAACTTCCAATAGTTTACGCAACTCGCCTAAACAGTATCAACCACCCACTCCGACTGCTTGTTGAGAATGAGATATATCGACTCACAGTGTGGGCCAATCCCACAAACGACGCAATCAAGGGTCACGATCACCCTGGGAATCTTGCACGAACGATACCGGAGGTGAGATTCAGCTCAATTGCGCCCGAATACATAATTCATGCCAGGATAGAGCAACTGGCCTGTCGTAGCACGTAGCGTGTGGGAGATAGATCCAGCTATAGCCCTTCATATGATGGAGCGGTTCAGAAGTCCCGCAGTGCACGCCGAGGTTCAGAGGCTTGTTCGCACGAATCCCGCTGTCGTCATGCACATCCCCGAAGGTCTTCGCTGCCTAATCGATGATGCAACCCGTTTGAATCAGAGGAGAGAGCTAAAGGTCTTGCCTTTTTTTAAATCCCAGTCCTAGCGCTGGACTGATAATGTTTGATTAGCACATCCTGCTCTGGGCCCCCGTTCCACCGGTAATCGCTGTCACGTTTTTTGAGAGTAAACACAACAACGATCCTTACTTGCTCCAATATGCACACCGTGTTCTCAAAGAACACCCGGTCGATTTGACTTTTTTCTTCGTACCGCAAGTTGTCCAGGCACTACGTTTCGATGATTTCGGTGAGCTTCTTCTATTTAATGAGGGTTACAGAAACAAAATATAGATGTAGGTTATATTGCCACATTCATTCTTGAAACCGCCACGATATCCCAGCTTTTCTGTCATCAAATTATTTGGAATATGAGGGCCAACTGCTACAAGGACGACGCAGCAGAAATAGTATGTCCAGTAGGCGTAGTCATAAGCAATGTCTGAAGTTCGGCTCTTCCAGGAAGATCCTATGAAGCCGGTCCTTAACAAGATGACCGACCTGGTTGTCGGGTCACTATCAGGGGAAGCGAGGTCATTTTATGACCGAGAATTCAGATTCTTCCAAGAAGTTACGTCGATATCAGGAAAGTTGAGGCCTTATATAAAGAGACCTAAATCCGAGAAGAAGGTGTTTTCTTTATTTCTTCTTCATTTTCTCCCCCAACATAATTAATCCGACTCTTTCCAAGGCA
Organism: Boletus barrowsii; assembly: GCA_038088775.1. NCBI lineage: Eukaryota > Fungi > Basidiomycota > Agaricomycetes > Boletales > Boletaceae > Boletus > Boletus barrowsii. Next base: position 32,980 of record JBBPJP010000024.1, on the reverse strand, counting down.
AAGATTGACGAAGAGATGGCCAAAATTCGTGTTGATGTTGGTGTTTATCTTCCTAGCAACCCAGACGGAAAAGTTGTCGACATCGACAAACTTTCTGGCCGCCCGTTGCAAAGTCATGCAAAGGTCGATTTTAGTTTTCGCTCCAGATCAGGGAGACTAAATTGACCACCCTTCAGGCTCCTTTTATGGCTACTTTTAAAGTGAGGAAGGAGCGCATTGTAATAGAAACAGATCCAGAGGCCTTACTGGATGCTTCCGCGGTCGAGAAACATGAAGAGTTTGACGTTTGGCAGCAAGCTATTTTCAAAGTGGGCGATGACTGTCGCCAGGATGTCCTTGCACTCCAGGTCATCGCAATGTTTAAGAACATCTTCACCAGTGTTGGCCTGACTTTGTACCTCTATCCATATAGAGTTACGGCTACCGCTCCTGGGGTAAGGTTTATATTACTTCAGTCGATTCAACGTACTTATTGGGTCATATCAGTGCGGCGTGATCGACGTGGTACCGAATGCCACCTCTCGAGACGAAATGGGTCGTGCCAAAGTCAACGACCTCCTCGATTTCTTCGTTTCTAAATATGGAGGAGAGGAAACTGTCGCCTTTCAAAGAGCTCGTTTGAACTTCATCCAGTCCATGGCAGCGTACTCTGTGGCATGCTATATTTTGCAAATAAAGGACCGACACAATGGCAATATCATGATCGATGCAGAGGGACACATCGTGCATATAGGTTAGTTTCACTTGAGATGACAGTGCATGGCATGGTACTTACCATAATTGCGTGGAGATTTTGGGTTCCTGTTCGATATAGATAAGTTTCTTCTTTGATATTCCCCCACAGATACTGACATGGTCAGTTCGCGATTTTTACGACCCGGAGTAAGTGTTCTCAAATCCAATTTTTTTTTGGCTCATCTTCGTGCCGCAGGGTGTCAAATTTGAGCCCAGCTCCTTCAAACTCAATCATGAAATGGTTATCCTGATGGGCGGCCGACATTCCCAAGGATACGAACTCTTCCAGCAACTGACCGTCAAGGCTTTCCTTGCTCTACGACCTCATGCAGATCAACTAGTCAGCACAGTGCAGCTTATGTTGGGGACTGGTCTGCCCTCCTTCAAAGGGGAGGTTACCATCAAGCGGTTGAAGGATCGGTTTGTTCTTGGATTGAACGAGCGCCAAGCTGCGGACTGGATGATGGGTGTCATACGGAACGCTCATGAGAATATAAGGAGTACCGCATATGATGAGTTTCAACGAGTGAGTTGTCTTGGTTTGGGTAGTAGTCCTTTGCTAATCGATTACACAGCTTCAGAACGGTTCGTATGCACACATTAGCCAGACACAATCCTTAAGCTTTTTTTTTGTACAGGGATACCCTACAAGTGATGTGACGTCAACCTTTGCAACTGCGCGGCGTAGATGTGGAGTTTACATTCTCGCTGTGACGCTCAAGACCAGTATTGCCAACGATTCTTGTATTATCTAGACTATTCTACACCAATGTGTCAGTGCTTTTTTTATGGTAACGTTTGCGTGCTGTGAAAGATCTGCGTCTCCAGAACAGGAAATAGTACATCCAACTTTTCCCAGCGTGGATACCGACGATAAACTCATCTGCTATCTCACTTCGCCCCCACCGCTGAAGATGGAATTCAACATCAGAAACATCGAGTTCAAAGCCGATGAATGGGAGATCACCACAGCGATCGCTCGTCAGGTTCTCCATGTCTGCCCTGGGCTATTTGTTACCAATTCAGAGCAACGCCTACCTAATTTCAAGGTTAGGCTGAACAAGAGCCAAGCGGGAGGAGTACAGAATGATGGCTCTGGAGTGTTGACGTTGACGAAACTGCTGGGGAGAAAGTTTAGGCGCCACAATGAGACGGGAGAAATCAGCGTAGAGGTGAAGGGCAAAAAGCTCAAGTTCTATCCCAACGCAAGCAAGGTCAATTCATCCTTACTCCTTGAGCTTGAGAAGGCCCCTTTCATCGATCCGGATACCGCGAGAGATCGTCAACGAAGAGTCAACGCCCTTCGCGACCCATTTCTCGTCGCGCGTGTCCAGATCGGTCCGTATTATCGAACAGTTTAGTAGAGTGAACAGAGATGAGCTCACTTTCCAATCCTACTATCAGGTACATTCTATCATCCGAGCGGTGCACGCCCACGAGACCCTCGATCATTCTCGATCGAATCGGATCAGGACCTCCTCCAGAAGAGCATGGGGTGGCTTTTCTTTGAGTACGAACATAAATGCCTTCGAGTGCAGGTAAGAGATTATGGCCAAACGATAAGTGATTGGCCCCCGACGATACTAGATTGGCGATCAAACACAAGAGCAAACATTCTACAACGTTATTGTTCGATTTGCGAGTATCAACAAAATGGCAATGGGACACGATTTCGGAAACCCTTGTAAGTGATGGTATCGTAATTGACTTGAAGCTGTCCCTTACAAGTGATGGATAGATGTCTGTTTTGATTTGTTCACGCCTCCCGTGTTTCAAAAGGAAGAAATATTCCGCACTCTTACTGGTGATCGGAAAGAAGACAAATATCGTCATCGCGTTGGATCTCTGAATGCAGGTCACGGAGTCGTTGCTCCTTATGCACATCATCTGCGCATCGTGTTGTACGACACTGGCGGCAATACAGATGTCCTAGAGACGTTCAATAACTACTGTCGCACCGCATCTCTACACCCACCAATCCAAGGGGTGACTATAGAAGCCAATGGTCGCCAAAACTTTTTCTGCAGCAGGAATCTCAACGAAGTTGCGACGTGGTTACGGTCTCCCCTTCTGCAGAAGAACTGGCGGGTTGCATTTCAGGTCGAAGCGCTTCTACACAACGGTGCTGCAAACACGGTGGAACTGAAGGAGCTTCGGCCGCGGATTGAAGAACTGGTTCGTTGCTCTGGTGATACTGCAGGTGACACCATGCGCAGGTTTGTGGAAATGGCTGCCCATCGCCCCCTGGGGCAGCGTTTGTTGGAATGTTTCGAGAATGTCCTAAAGAAAAGACCTTCACGTCCACGAACTTCTCCGCCCAGAGGCCGCTTTTTCTGTCATCATGTCACGTTCACACCAACGCGGCTGCTCCTGGAAGGGCCGACCGTGACTCAATCCAACAGAGTCATCCGTGAATATGAAGGCTATGAAGACCATTTCCTTCGTGTTGATTTTCGTGACGAAGATCGTCTTCAATACAGGTGGGATCGAGACGTTGATGGCGCATCTTACCTGCAGGAACGTGTGGGTACGCTACTGAAAGAGGGATTTGATCTCGCTGGCAGGCATTTTGAATTTTTGGGGTATTCGTCATCGGCCCTCAGGGAACATGCTGTTTGGTATGTCAGCGCGTTCGACCACCCTGGAAAGGGGAAGGTGACTGCTCAGAGCATCCGTGAATCCCTTGGAGACTTCAGTGGGGTTATCACCAGCCCGTCCAAGTATGGGGCACGGATGGCGGTGGGTCAAATCCCTATCACAATTGCTACTCACTGACTATTTCTTAGCAAGCTTTCTCCGGAACAGACCCATCCGTCCGCATAAGCAGGGACCAGTGGTCCGAGATACCCGACATAGAAGAGAATGGCATCAACTTCACCGATGGTGTTGGAACGATATCACCGGGGCTGGCTCAGCTAATCCATGTGGCCTTATGCGAGGACAATCCCGCCCTCTTGGTTGATTCTATTGTACCTTCCGCCGTAAGTCTTACATCTAGCATTCCCATTCAAGTTGACCCTCATCCGAATGCTGCACAGTATCAAATTCGTTTCTTGGGATGCAAAGGTGTTGTGTCTGTGGATCCCAGATTAGAGGGAATCCACATGTGTATCCGGCCTTCCATGAATAAATTTGAAGTACCCGGCGAGGAATATGGGACGATAGAGATCGCTCGCGCTGTCGGCAAGCCTAACGTCCCTCACTTGAACAGGTTCGTATCGAGTCTTCGCATTTATAATAATGCAGGTCTTTTCAATTTTCGATCGATAGACCGTTAGTGAAGGTACTTGAAGACCGTGGTGCCCCTTTGGATGCTTTTATGAACCTTCAAAAAGACGCTGTTGCCAACGCACGAATGGCCCATGACTCCGCAGCTCTCTATGCGAAACTGCTCGAATCACACCATTTATGTTACAATTACCGGCTTGCGGAGATTCTCAGAAGACTCAACGTGTTAGGACTAGAGCTGAAGCCAAATTCTTTGCTACAGTCATTAGACACACCATTCTTCGCACGACTTCGTTCATGCGCAATCAACCACGTGCTGCGCGGAGTGAAGCATGAGGCACGTATCCCGATCCCGAACAGTTACATGCTTGTTGGCGTAGCGGACGAGGGCCCGGCGTATGCGAGGAAGGGTTTGAAGAACTTGTATTGCCTACCCCAAGGGAAGATCTTTGGTATGTGTTCAGTCTAATCACTGAAAACAACAATTTCATTAGTTTGAAGCCTGTGTGCAACATCCCGAGGATGAGAAACCTCATTATCTCCAAGGGATGTGTCTCATATCTCGAAGCCCTGTCATTCACCCCGGGGATGGTGAGACATCTATATCCCGTTGCACGGTCCAGGTTGCTAACAAACAAATAACAGTACAGCGAGTATATGCCATTGGACAACCCCCTGAAGATCTTTCATGTTTGTTCGGCCAGCTTAAGAACGTCGTCGTATTCCCAACTACTGGTAAGCGTAATCAGCTTCAACCATCTATGCTTCCTATAAACGTCTTAACGAAGGAAGTTGGTCGTTGCCGAATGGTTTGGGAGGAGGAGATCTCGACGGGTATAGAATTCTCTTCTCCATCGCAGACAATAGGATAATCCCAAAATTTAGTGATCTGTATGAAGTCATTCAATATGGAGATCTCCTGGTGCCCGAACACCATGATCCTGCTTCATACGCGCCAGTACCGCCATTCAAACTGGATAGATCCAGTACGATTGATGATGTCTGCGATTTCATCGTCGAATACATCAATTCAGATGTCGTGGTATGAGATTTCACTTTTCTTCTCGAAAGTGACTCGGTGTTCTCATACGGCATTGTAGGGACTGGTGTCCAAGAAGCACATTACGATTGCAGGTGAGTCAAACCCCTAGGATATGGTGAACGTTGTCTTATTTTGCCGCGACAAACAGACCAATCCAAAGTAAGAATGTGTCGTTCTGCTTTTTCCCGCTGAGCTGACTTGAATGCGCTACTGCCAGCTCGGAACACTAGATCCGGATTGCCTCAAGTTGGCAGAGATGCACAGCTGGGCTGTAGATTACCCGAAGAACGGGAACAAAGTCGATATTAAGGACATGCCAAGATCTCTCATAAAGTTCAAACCTGACTGGGACATGGCGGATACAGACTCCCCTCAAACTTCGGATTACTACAAGTCCGATCGCGCTCTTGGTCACCTCTTTCGTAGCATTGTTCTGGAAGACATGTCAAACACCCCTCCCCGGCATCAGGGTAATGCAGAGGAACAGCCAATCTCGAAAGTCCTTGGGCCGCACGTCCGTCGTCACCTCCCAACGTTACCTCGGGATCAAACACGTATGACGTGGATAGATTCCTTGTATATGACATACCGCGAAGAGCTGACATATACGGCGAGCACTTACTCTCTGTCCCAAGTCGCTGGCTCTCGGCTGTGCGAGGAAGAGCTTGTGATTGGGACTATCTTGGGTAAATGCACGCAGAGGCGATACCGAAGTAGCAGGCTGCATGCGATGAGGGAGAATGTGGGATTCCTTGTTCAGGAGACTAAGGGACAGCTGGTTGGAAGGCTGGAGGGGATCTCGGATGATGCGCTGAAGGAAAGATTAACTGTTGCGTGGGACGTTTGGTTGTTTAGCCTTGACAAGGCGGCGGCGTGCTTGTCTCCTGGTGACGACTTTGGGTTAGGAAGCTTTGGGTTGCTTGGACTTGGCTTGGTATTGGAATGCTTGGAGAGGCTCCGGAGTTTACCACCCTTGCCAAAAAAACCTGTACGCGAGTGAACGATATATGCACTAGTATGTTGAAGGCTAGATTAGGCTCTTTTTGACTTCCGACTCATCGCTGCACTTTCAAGCAACTCGATTCATTACAACATCTCCGAACCATGGCCTACGGTAAAGTTCAGCCCATTCCATCATTATGGACGCGAGCTGAGTACTTTCGGCAATAGACCTCAGAAGTAAGCCCGGCTTGGCTGTCGCGTATCTGGTTCTCAAATCACTGACTCAGCGCACAAAGGAAACCACGACCTGACCTCACTCCGGTAGATCCCCCGGACTCTTCTCGCGTTACTTTCTGATCCCGCATGGTACACACGCGCAGAACAGAAAGAGGTGCGATTTTAACCGAAACACACGACGCGAAGATTGAGCCACTGTAGAAGACAAGTCGAAGTCGGAGCAAACGTTCCAAGTCAAGGTCACCTTCGCTTTCACCACGATACGAGAGGAACTAGAAACCACCGCAAGGGAAACAAATGCGCACGCGTAAGTCGTCGTATGTGACTGCATGAGGGCAAGGTTGAACTGTTAAAGTGATAAACTGCTTGGCTTACTGGGCCAGCTCGAGGAGTTACACCTTCGTAAACATGCTGGGTTTCAGATTGTAAGGGGGCGCACAGACATGAACAAGGTCAATACTTAGTGTTCCCGTGGTAGGTGTTTTTAACAGAACAGCGCAGGAAAAGTTCGATAACCTGCTTTCAACCTATTCTTCCCTCCTGAACGAGCTTGCTCCTTGGCGCATGAGGGTAATCCAAGAAGGAGAGGGTGCAAGTGAGTGTTCTTGTTTGAACATATAAATAACAACCGCATATACGATACGATCCTTCCCATTGATCAGCCCAGGTTCAATCAGCCCGGATGCTAAAGTCGCGCAAGGAGTTAATGAACGCAGTGAAAAGACGTCTTGACGAGAGTCGAGAGAAACAGCAGGTATGTTTCCACAATAGCAGTTTGTCATAACCCACAATGATTATGATAGCTGGCCACGGATGCCACTGAGTTGATGAAGCACTACAAGGCTCTGATGATGGCCACATGACAGTGCCCGAGAGGAAAGTAGGTTAACATGTTCTTCTCCATGTTGAACGTTGAACGTTCAAATCCCTCTGGATCACGAATACTGGCTTACCTCAACCCTAATGTTACCTCCATGTATATACTAGACTACGTGAATTAGTCTCGTTGGCCCAATGTACTCCAGAGATAGTGGATGAGCCTACTAAGCGAGCACGGGTGAACTCAAGACCATCATACTATGACATGATACCCACCAGTTCGAATTCAAAACGTTTTATGTGCTCGTGCCTCGTTTGTATCGAGTCAAGTTTCGGCTGCAGGCCTAAATATTCTGACACAAATACCCTCAAAACGAGGTTCCAACGTCTCATAGTCGATATATCAAGAGCGGTTGCATCATCCTGTAGAATCAGAATTGCAACATTTCATGATTTTCATGCAATTTATAACTTACCCGTAAGGTATGCCAAACACTAGGGAATGGATACGGAATCAGGTGAAGGACATTCACACCTCTTCGGAGGAATGGTATGTGATCGTCGGCTATATATCCATAATTGAATTCGTTACCGTGACGAGGAACGAAAAAGCTTTGGAAAGTCCCAGCGGCTTCCGAACCAATAAGTACCCCGGACTCGTGCAGCCGTCGTTCCGCGGAAGCCAGAGAATCGAACAACCACGCAGTATCGGTAAAATACGAACGGACCGACGGACTAGGTGCCCCCAGGAGGTCTAAGAGAATAAGATGCTCAATTCCACCCAGCTCCGTCATTGAATGACTGATTAGTCGCCGTTTCATGTGAGGAGCAACATATGTCGTTGCCCACTTCTCCGACAAATGCCTACAGTGATTTGTATTTGAGCACTGCAAGATGGTGCGGGTGTTATGAGGCTCATTCACCTTGCACCATAAACCGAATCTGCGTCTGTCCATTCCTTAAATGCCTCTTCACCATCAAAGAATACTAGCTGCAGCGTAGTTTCGGCAAGATCTTCATCGTCCTCTTGTCCGTCTAGGAGCTGTTGCTCTCGGTCGTCTAATAGCGGATTCAAGGCCGCGGCGAGGTCAAGCATCATCGCGCACGAAGCCGCTGAATCCGTGGCGCCTACAAACTAGACGCCGTCAGCTACATACAAAAAGAAGTGCACCAGCTCTGCAGAAGGCACCTGATTCTCCGGGTATGTAGGGAAGAATTTGCTATCATAGTGAGCAGAAACAATGATTCTTCGCAAGGCTGATGGATCTTTCGTAGCAATGATGTTGGTGAAGGAACGTTGACCGTATGGGGTATACTCCGTGAATCCATCCTCCTCGACGTGCCAATTCAAAGCTCTCAGAGCAGCGACAATGTGTTGACGAACGAAAGTACTGTTTTCGCTTCCAACTACCAACCTGGGCATTAAAAACATGCACTGACGATCAAAAATGCAAAGCGCACCAGACCGCGGGATCAGGAGCCTTGACAAGTGAGAGTCTGGATTTCGTGTGTCAATGTCCTTGACTGGGTCTACAGAATTCGCCAAAGCTACTATTTGTTCTGAGGACAGTTGCGTCAAGTCCCTTTGGCCAAGTCGTGAGAGTTGACTCGATTGTGCGGTCCATGCTAGAAGAGCGAAGACGCTGAATTTAACAAAGTGAAAAGGCCAAAATCTCATGCCCCGCAGAGTGAGCATATAAGTAAAGGTCGTGTGAAGAAGTTGCGTGGTCACAACAAACCAGGAGCAAACTCTGCCACATCGCGTCTCACATCAAATGCCCTTCTTGACTCCCCATGGCTATCTTCGGGCTTTGGGTAAGCGTAAAGTAGGAGGACAACACACATCCTCAGCCAATATTGCAGGTTGTTAATAAGGCTGGTGGCCTTATTTATCAGCGCAACTTTGCAGGTTCGTATCAATTATTGTCTCGTCGGGACAGAAATGATGGTTGGAATTATGTAGACGGCCTTGCACAGCTGACTTCCAATGAATACCTCGTACTCGCCGGCACTCTGCACGGTATCCATGCTATTACTAGCAGGCTTTCACCGATTGGGTCCAGTTCTGGGGCGCAAGTCATCGAAGGGGAATCCTTTAAAATGACAATTTTCTTGACAGCAACAGGTGCGCATGTCTTGTTCGTTGGTCTGCATAGAAGCAGGATTGAGCTTCTTCTGTACAAGGTACCAAGTTCGTGCTGCTGACTTCGCCATCGGAGACCGCCGCCGACTCCATCTTGCAGAAGGTTTACGAGGCATATGCGGATGCAGTCATGAAGAACCCGTTCTACACTCCGGAGATGCCCATTCGCAATGATGGTTTTGACACTCGGATCGCTGCGTTGGTAGGGACAGGGCAATGAAACATTTAATGGAGCCTCCAAGAGAGCCCGTGGAGTGACTTGCTACCTCAGGGTTCTAAGTTGTAGATGGAATGTTGCCGTCCTCTCTCTTGACGGAAGATTCAACGAAGAAATGCTGTGTATAATTCACTGGACTGTTCTCCAAGCCACGATCACCGGTCCACGTGATCTGGCGTTAGCTTAAAACGCGAGCGCGTCTGAAAACAGTCAGGTTGTCTTTACCATCATCACCATCCACACTTTTGACTTTGCACTCTCACGATGCAGGCACAAGCCACAGCGAACAATAGCGAAGCCCAGGTGAAGTCTACGAAAGCACCCTTTTTGGTATGGCTGACGGTCTCTTTAGTCACTGAGCAGCAGTACTAGTTTGCAGTGTGTCGAGACCCTTCTGAAAGCTGGGTTGGGATGCATTGCATACTTGAGGTATTAAGTGACCCCTCCTTTACTGGCCAACTAAGATACTCTTCAGGGGTCTGTTACCTTACGAGAACTTCTCCGAATGTAAGTGCCGACATACAGAAGAAACCAGCAGCCCACGGAAATTTCGTAGATCATTTGTCTGCTCAATTTCCATCAACCTCGTCGGCTGCATCTTTCGATAATCAGACCAGGCCAACCGTCAGCGGTGTGACAATCATGAGTTTAAAGCGGGGCTTCACCAACGAAGGTGACAGGATTTTGGACTATTTGGTACGCATATAGGCAAATCAGAGACAAATATTGAACGCATATAACCTGTGTTTTGTTCAGGAAAAGGGTATATTCGAAGCTATCGAGAAACAGTACCTTCGTCGCTTCATCTTTGCCATATATTTGGTTGGTTGTTCATGTTGTTTGATGCGCTATTGCTTGAGGTTGCCCAATAGGACAACAAAGACCCCAACAAGTAGTACTGTCCTGAAATCATTGTTACCCAGCTTACCGATATCTCGCAGCATTGTAGAGGCTTACACCTTCAATTTCCAGGTAGGCGAAATTGACCTTCATTTATTCCAGGCTAACAGGGTTCAAGTATCATAAAGTAGCGGGTACGGACACTGTCGTGCCCATCATGTTTTTAGGAGATCAGCTGTCAAAAATGTCACTACACCGTGTGGATGGTGACCCTGTCGTCGACGCGCTTAAGCGAGGGAGTCTGCCCACCCTTGGCGATGTAAAGCGCAGCCTCAAAGTATGTCTCACATTAGACATCCTTTCGAGCCCAGACTCATCCCATGGGCCAGTTAATGATCAAGACGTTGGTTACCACTATTTCACAGATGGAGACATTGCCGAGTGAGTCCTCCGTGAGTATATACTGCGTTCTCGGAGTAACGGTTCTAGAATGTCGGTACGGAAACTTCAAACTTTTCTTCAACGACAATACTCCCGATGATTACCAACCACCATATTTCCGAGCTGGTGATGCCGACTCAAATAGATGGTTCTTCACGACGCATCGAGCAGCCGAAATGCCGGAGAGCACACGGATCGGTAAACTGGAAACTGGCTGGCACGGGTATGTCTTTAACTCAACATGGACGCTAGTGCGCTTTAACGGCATCACTAGCGTGAGCGTGAAGGTCGTGTCCGTTTCATCCTTTCTTCCGTCTTCCACCGAGGATAACAATGCCACATTTACGGGTATCACTACCCGCTGTCCTCCAAAGCTGACTCCAGTTCAAGAAGCTCGGCTTCGAGTCGAGGATGCAGAGCTTCAGAAAAAGGATGCATTGAACAGAAATGTTGTATGGGATGCAGACGCAGACGATGAAGATGCTGTGGGAGAAGATATCTCCGACGAGGGTATTGTTTTAGCAAGGTGCAATGCCAACGGCACCGTGGTTCCTGTTGGTGTCCGAGGAGACGAAGGGAAGATACTGCCCATTCCGGTCCATGAGGATCAGGGGAAAGGCAATGCTGTAGTCGAATACGGAGGTCATCCAGACCCCACCCCGACGCATGTCGGACATCTCGTAAGCTCCCGCTAAGTCCTCCATTGGCAACGCTGAACCCAGATAGATGGTTTCTGCGGATATAGAAGATACGCAGGTTATTCCGGCAACCCAAGAGATCGATATGCAATCGCCATCACCTTTGCGACGCGATCCTTCGTTGCCTCCGTCAGACATCCACGATTCTTCTACTTCATTGCTTTCAACCCAGCAAATTGACACTTTGGTCCTCCAGGAAAAGTTGCGAAATAGCGAGAGAAATCGGATCTGCCCGAGTGCAGGTACGCCAGTCATCCATTCGTGTGCCTCCGCTCTGTGGGTTTTAACGTGAATCTAGACAGTGCGAATCTGATTACGACTACTTTAGAGCAGAGTCTTCCTAGTGTCTCTGGGAAACACGCGAAGAGAGCGAGAATATCTAATGCTCTGGAAGATGACGGACATGTGGACTGTGATTGCGGCACAAAGGTCATTCGACATTCTTTGCGAAACTTGAAACCCTCTGCTAGAGATTTTGCTAAAGCCCGACGGTTCTTTAATTTTCTGTGAAGGCGGTTGTAACAAATGGCGTCATATCTGGTCGGGAGCTTCTCTCGTCGTTCGCACTAGCGTAGTACTGATTCATGATCCAATCTCCGCAGGTGTATGGGGTGAGTTCTGATTTAACATAGACCAGACCTTTGATTGAAGAAGGCGTAGGTATCATGGCACACAAGACAAACGCATTCCATCGCAATTTACATGCTTTGACTGTCGCCTCCGGCGGTCCCCTGAATGGGACATCATAGCGGGAAAGAAACATGCAGATATGATCAGCCGGTTTAAGGATCTCGCATTGTTCAGGTCCATCTGAATCTATCTTTACGGGTGGTATTATTGATCATGAATTGTCTTAGACGTGCGATCAAGGTATTCGAAGTTTACAAACCCAGTACCGCTCTACAGTTCAGAGAACAAATCGGTTCGTAAGCTTCTTCATTGGCATCGGTCGCTCACTGTTATCTTCAGGTTGCGCTGCTGCCCTAGTTAGCCAATTACTTATGAGACTAGAGGATGAGGGTTCACTATATTTTTTTCCGTCGTAGCTGAGATGTCTGACCTTCCTCGCGGTAGGATTTATCACCACAGAAAATGCGATATCCGAGAGTATCAGTTCCGCAAGAGCCGATGCAAGGAAAGGCAAGAAATCGACGAGAAATAAGGGGAAGAAAGCGCAAAAGGAATTACAAAAGACGAAATATGTGTTCTTGCATTCATCCAAGAGAAGCATGGCATACCTCGACTACTTTCGCGCGGAATCCCAGATTGAGAACCGTCTTCTCGGTCTTACAATTGGAGTTGGTACCTTTCTTCATAACATCCATTAACGCGAGCTCTCCTCGAACTTCTTTAAGATCGTTGAATCCCGTCCCGCCCATGAACATATGTAAGCGCTGCTTGCATGATCCGCGCTAATCCTGTTGAATTGAAGCTCCACACAAGTCAGGGAGAAAAAAGCGGAAGATCGAGCGAAATGCTAGAACTTGACTCGCAAACCCAAGAACCGACTCAGAGCCTGCTTACACTCGCATTCGCTCGCCGATCAGAAGAAAACCTGAAACGCAAGGCCGAGGGTGATCCAAGCAAGACAACAAAAAGGTTAAAATGCTCCGTTGCGGCGGAGGTGGACCTCTGCGACTGAATGCGCATTCTTTCTTTCCTGCTTTGTGAAAATCCTGTGCTGTTTTTCCTCCATGAATCATTGTAAGAACGACGTTAAGCTGTTCATGTGTAATGCAATTTGGAATACATACGGGTTATTGAAGTGCGATAAGTGTCGGCCCTAGAGCGAGAAGCCCAATGCTCGCATTTTTTCCCACTCCGAATCACAACCCCTTACATTTTGGCAACTGGTCGTGATCGATTCCCAACTTTCGACCATCTGCATCGTAAGGCCCTCGCAGGAGATGAAGTAATGGCGCATGGCATAGTACACACCTCCGTATCTCCCTGCTGCTCTGATTGTCGCTGTAGGATCGTTAGAGTGGTGCACATTCTCATGGCTCTTCTGACAGCTAACTTGCCTCTGAATGCATGTGTTTCAGTGTCACCCTTCTAAGCGTAATGATGTTTCCTTCAGGTTATTCCATTGAGTTTTCGTTTCTATGACAGATATCCACACTGGGCTACTCCATCGATTTCCCATCCCAGTGAGCGTAGACACGACACAATCAACGTCATGCCTGCTCCCTTTCTAGTCTCACCCTTCCCTTTCGCAATCGAATTTTTGAACACGCAGTCCGTCACTCGATGTTGCTAGGAATATTTTCTCTGTTTATCATGGTAACCTACGTACGACATTCTACGTACGATTCGAATAAATGCAAAAGGGCCGTGTGTTAGGGATTACATAATGATAACTTGCTCATCGTCTGCCTACGCAACTCTTCTCAAAAATCCTATGCCTTACAAACTTTCAGCGACATTATCGAGCCATTCCGCCGATGTACGTACTGATCTACCATCGTATGAAACCCCGGGATATTAAAACAATACTTGACGGAAACTCGCAGGTCCGCGGGGTGGTTGCACCAACGAACAATCTAGTTCTTTCCGCTTCGCGCGATTCAACAGCGATATCTTGGCTGAGAAGTTCACCTTCGTCTTTCTCTCCCGCTTCTCTCCTCCGATCAGGTTCCAGATTCGTCAACGCAGTAGACTATCTCCCCCCAGCCGTAGACGCACCGCAAGGTCAGAATTCATTCCATCCTTATCCGGAAGAGACAGCGTGATGAAACGCGTTTTGACGTCTGGTCAGGGTACGCTGTTGTTGGAGGGCAAGACATGGTTATCAATATCTTTTTGCTCGACTCGTCCAACAAAGAAGACCCCGAATATTCCTTGATCGGACACACAGATAACGTCTGCGCCATCCATGTCGGCCCAGCTGGTATCATCATTTCCGGCTCATGGGATAGGTGAGCGCTCTTCCGTCTTACAGATCACAGCTTGGTGGATATAGAGAGACAGGACCGCCAAAGTTTGGAAAAACTTTTCGCTTCTATACGATCTCAAGGGACACCAACAGTCCGTCTGGGCAGTACTTGCTTTGGAGGATTCACATTTCTTGACAGGTTCGTCAGACTGATGTTTCATGGTTGACCCTTCTGACACTCTTCTCTAGCATCTGCTGACAAGACCATCAAGCTTTGGATGCAGAACAAGGCAACACGAACTTACGAGGGCCACCGTGATGCCGTCCGTGGTCTAGCATTGATTCCTGATTTAGGTTTTGCGTCCTGCTCCAACGATAGGTAGGTTGAGTATAGTATGTCTTGCTGTAGGACATGTACTTAACGTGTGACATTCCAGCGAAGTTCGAGTTTGGGCAATGGGTGGTGACCTGATTTACACATTGTCGGGACATACTTCCTTCGTATACAGCCTATCGGTCTTGCCAAATGGTGACCTTGTCTCTGCTGGAGAAGACCGCTCAGTTCGGATATGGCGCGGTATGGGTGCACTTTCTCTGTGATTTTAATGATTTTACATGCTGACACCCATGGTAATTGTAATCCCAGACGGTGAATGCGCACAGGTCATAATACATCCTGCCATTTCTGTGTGGTCTGTGTCTACCATGCCAAACGGTGATATAGTTAGCGGATGCAGCGATGGTGTTGTCCGAGTGTTCAGCAAGTCGGAAGATCGCTGGGCGAGTGAAGCTGACCAGAAAGTGTTTGAGGATCAGATTTCCAACCAAGTGCTCTCATCGCAACAAGTCGGTGATGTGAAGAAAGCAGATTTACAGGGCCCGGAAGCGCTGGTTGCTCCAGGTAATCTATCTGATAGTTTCCTGCTTCAGTGTACTGAAGTGCGAAACTAGGAAAAAAGGCTGGTGAAGTCAAGATGGTCCGAAACCAGGATACCGTGGAAGCGCACCAGGTGATTCTTGTTCATTGAACCAGCCGCGATAAGCTTAACTTCACTGCTGGAAGTGGGATGCTACCTCGTCTAGCTGGCAAAAGATCGGCGAAGTCGTTGATGCCGTTGGCTCTGGCCGTAAACAACTCTATAACGGGAAAGAATATGACTACGTATTCGATGTAGATGTGCAAGAGGGTGCACCCCCGTTGAAACTCCCCTACAATGTCTCTGGTAAGTTGATCCTGTGATAAGCCGAGCGAGTCTTTGGTCATATGCCTCAGAGAACCCGTACGCAGCTGCCCAACGCTTTTTACAGCAAAACGATGTCTCCATGAATTATATCGACGAAGTCGTGAGGTTCATTGAGAAGAATACCGCGGGGGTGAACTTAGGGAGTGATAGCGATCACGTGGACCCATTCACAGGTCGACCGTTAACCATCGCTGCACGAGCAGGCTTGACAAACTAACCATCCTGTATCATTCACACAGGAGCATCGAGGTATCAGCCTTCGACAAGGCCATCATCGTCAACTGTACCTACATCTACACACGTAGACCCTTTCACCGGAGCATCTCGCTATTCTGGTACCTTGCACGAAGTGTCGTCTCCTCCTCCAGCTATCCAAACACTGCAGACAAAAATCCTCCCTTTTGTGCGTATCGCGGTACATTGTGCTTATTTGATGCACTGATTCCCACATTTTTACAGAAAACACTTGTGACTTTCAAACAATTCAATATACCAGCCATGCGGGCCAAACTGTATCAATTTGATGACGCCCTCCGGAACGAAACTGTGAGCTTCAATTTCAATGTTCTTTACAGAGCCACCGTAAACAGAGCCTCTAATTTTCGTAGACAACTGCAGCATGCGCAATGTACCCCGAGGAACAGGTTTTGATCGAAAAACTCTTCACGTTCCTGTCTCAAATCACTTCAAACCCGGCGTCTCCTACGTCCATTACACCGAGCGGACCGCATATTGAAGCGATCCTATCGATCCTGAATCGCTGGCCAGCTGCTCAAAGGTTCCCGGGTGCGTGCTGGCACCCCGAAGAGTTCGAGCATACACATTGATGTACTGATGGCAGTGATGGATCTCGGTCGTTTGGTGGCCGTATATTGCGCAAGCACACCAGTTGCCCCTGGAAATCGCGAGAACTTCTTTGACTGTCTGTTCAATGCATCAGATTGGTCGTCAGTTGTGTCACGCGAGAGCTCGATGTTGAAGCCGCAGGAGACAAATGTGTTGTTGCTATTGCGCACCATCACCAATTACTTTCAAGAGGGCACTCCGGTCAATGATGGACAATGGGTTCAGCAGGTGAAGAAGTTCGTGTTTCTTGCAACTTCTTCTTAACAGCTCTACCAGATCTTTGAGGCACTGAGTCAGGCACCGTACCATCTCCTCTCCAAACCACAACGCGTGGCGCTTGCGTCGATATTATTTAAGTCAGTCTTTGTCTCATAGAAATCAGTGACATGGCTTGAGAACACTTCCTAGCTTCTCGTGCATTCACTTGAATACGCCTGCTAGCACAGCAACGCGTGATCAGTGTCTCTCTCTTATTTTCAAGGTTGAATTCATTGTCTGCGGGGACATTTTACTAACTTGTACCAGGTACTCAAATTGGAAAAGGACGACCCTGAGGTAACTTATCGAACTTCTGTCGCGCTAGGAAACATTGTGAGCTTGTTTTGCTCTCATGTGTGCGAAATTATCAACCACACCCCGATCAGCTGTACGACGCCCGAGATCGAGGCATGCCACAGAGTCTGAAATCCGCACAAGTAATGGAACTGGAGGATGTTATGCGCACGACCCGGTCTAGCTTCAATGACGCAAGGATTAACAACGTTGTTCAGGAAATAAACTCGCTAGCGGTAGCGGTGACTCAGTAGAAAGCACCTTTTATCTACAATTGTCAATTCGCTGTAACGGCCTTGATCCCGCCACATTCCTGGACCCGAAAGGTCCAACCTGGTCTCAAAATCATGTTTAAGGAATTTGGAGTTCAGATCTGCCCCTCCCTTTGATCCTTTCCCCCTAAGCCTGTCCGGCTTTCCATACTTTTGAGGGCCCGGTTTGACTACGCAAAGCTTTGGATCTGAGATCGCGTGGTAAAAACAAAAATCGGGTTGCTTGCGGGTCCAGGGGCCGTTGGAATGCCACTATACCTGATTCTTTCCCTTGGTCTTTACTTTATTCAGTATTCCCTTTAGCCATCCCTACATGTAACCACCATCCTCGGTTTACAGTGTTTCAGGACACCTGGTGTCGTACTATTCGCTTTACCCGGCCTTTCGCGACTCTTCTATCGTGTGACTTCTCGCCCGCTTCGCGAGGGCAGCGGTTACACACCCACAAGTCGATCGCGCGCTAGGCAGACTTTTCACGCCTCCTTCGTCCGATTTACTTCGATGCCTACCCGGTTCCGCGTGTTCATTGTCCGACACGGTGAAACAGAATGGAACAGAACGCGCAGGATACAGGGCCATTTAGATGTCCCACTCAATGAGACTGGGTTGCAGCAAGCCATGTTGGTCGCCGAAGCGCTAAAGGATATCTCGTTTGCAAGGGCATTCAGCAGCGATCTCCAAAGGGCATCCAAGGTAAGAAAGGCACCAAGGCTCTTCGACTTGCAACCTGGATCAACCCGTTCCCAGACCGCAGAGTGCATTCTCAAATACCATCCGGATGCTGCTTTGGAACTAGACGGATCGATCCGAGAGCGGGTAAGCAAAGTGCCTCCTCTGCATAGTCCGGGCAGAAGCGCTCACATGTGCGTTGTTGGCGCAATAGTATATGGGTGAACTGCAGGGGGTAGTCGGACCATCGAACAGGCCGGCACCATCGTTGGAGCGAACGCCCAACTTTGTTGCGAGGACTCTGGTTTGGTATTCGAAATCGATCATCGACTACATGGTTTCCATGCTCACGACGGGTCCCCCTATGGAACAGCCGCACAACATCCTCATCGTTTCTCATGGAGGATGGATTGTGACCCTCCTTTCCGCTCTGCAAGCAAATGGGTTGTTGGCTTATCGCGAGGATGTTGAGACCGGTCAGTGTCTAAACACTGGCGTATCGATCATCGAGTACACGGGGGGCCATGCTGGAAGGGACATAACTTTGGTGGGATCGTTGGTCCAGTATTCGAACATAGATCATTTCGAGCACAAAGCCCTGCATCGGCGAGAGGCAAATGCAGATGTATTGGAGGATAGATAGGGTGGAAAGTTGGAGCACAGTAATACCGCATGATAAGGTAGCTACAGTCATACCAATGAAACATCGTTACCGGGTTCTTACTGGGCGACCATCATGCATGGAAGACCAACTGAGCCACGCAACTTATTTGCAAACCAGCGCTGCTTCATGTTCCAACTCTCAACTTCCACCCAAACCGATAAACCGATACGCTTACCTTTGCAGTTTCTTGCGACTTGGCGAAGGAATATTGATTGAAGTTAACGGGTATTATCATCCTACGATATCAGTGTATCCCCTTGAAGCTCTTCGAACTTTTTCCTTGCCATCCGAATGTTCATCTTGATTGCTGCGGTTTCTGTGCAGACGATTGGGCAGACAGAAATATTATTTCGAACAACGCCTTACCAACGACTGGATTGTGCACTACGACCAAGACGTAGGTATTCTTTGTCATTTCATCCAGAACCGCGGTGAATTCCGCAAGTTCCATCTCTAGGGAGTGAAACTCTTCACGTAGTCGCGAACATGATTGTTTAAAAGCTTTGATCAACTCCGAGGTGCGTTCATAGCGCTTCGAATCCAATGAGAGAGTCACCGCGGAATCGGATGCACCGGAGGACGATGATGTAGCGATAACTAGAAAAGTAGCACGCTCGAAGAGGACGACCTCCGTTGCGCTGCAAGCTTCTGCAAATATCCGTAGATGTGTATTGAGGTTTCGAGCATTGGGTATCAATGTGTTGACGATGCTCGACCAAGCCTATGATACAGCACGTGAGACACGACTCGGGAAAGAGAAAGATCTTGGGTGCCTTGTACAAAGTCTCGTCATATATGCTTGTCCCGAGCACCTTGACAGGGAAGTCACCGCTTGCCTTGTCCAACTCCGCACCCTTTCGCTGGAAGACGGCGGATCGTTCGCCTTCGCGAACAAGATCCATCTTGTGGACTAGCAGGAATACGCTCGCATCTTTGCTAAACTGCGATAAACCGTCGAGACAATCGCGATAGTATTCTAGGTCCTTGGCCATCTCGCGACTTTCCACGTCAAACACGTAGATCATGACTCCCGCATGCGAGAATATGGTAGAACGCTGCGTGGAAAGATAGGAGTCCATGAACGCGTCTTGACCGCCGCAGTCCCATAGGTTGAGGATGAGGTCTCCGAGAAACCGAACATGGTTTTGCTCGACGTCGATGGTGGCGCCTAGCCGGGACGTTAGAGATGCTGGATTGTTGGAACTAGTTCAGAGGCTATTAACCAGGGTTCTTGTGCAAGGGGGTTCTGCTCACAAAATCATGGACCGCATGGAGGTTTTTCCGCTGCCGGATGCACCCATCAAGAGCACCTTGACGACGGGGTCGAGTCGGACGTTTTCGTCTGCGAAACGATTGCACGTACCTTTTTCTTCATCGCGTGTTGTGATGACTGGGTTGTACGGGCGCGAATGTGATGGATGTATGTATACAACAAGTTATAACTTCGAAGTCGTATATAGTTCAAGCTTATTGCTTCCGGTCTATGAAAACGACCCTGCTGACCATCCCCTGCAGCGTGTCGCCATTTCTACCGCTGCCAGTCCCCAGTCCTCTCCGTGATTGTGACCCCCGTTCTCCCCTTTACCAATGCCTGCACGCTCCAACGCCTGGTCGTCGTCGAGCGCCGTCAAGACGCCAAAAATCACCGGAATGCCCGTGTCCAGCTGAACCCTCATGAGGGCATGTGAGACGCTGTCGCAAATGTACTCAAAGTGCATGGTTGCACCCTTGATGAGAACACCGATCGCAATGACTGCATCGAACGGGGCAGCGGGCAAGTCCGTAGTCGTAGATGAGGGGTCGTTGGACCCTGCGAGTTGATGGAGGCCAAGCAAATCCGTAGCAGTCGATCTTGCTTGTATCTGGGAGCCTGCAATGACTCTACCCCAAAACGTTCATCGTACGTAGGTGGTAGAACAGAGCACGACGCACTTGGAACACGCGAGGGGTAGCTCGAAGCTACCGGGGACGGACTGCACCACGATGTTGGACTCCTTGACACCGGATGCCTTCAGCTTTGAGATGGCACCCGCGACGAGGGCTTCGATGACCACCTTGTTCCATCTGGCGTGCACGATGGCAATCCGGAGGGACGATCCATCGTATTGATTGGTAGATGGTCCCTTGATGGAACTCATGGCGATGAAGATGTGGGAATCCCGCGCATTCAATTTTTTTTCGGCACGAGTGCAGCTCCTATCACCTCCACCACGCCGGTCATCGCATGCATCGTTAGGCTTTTCTGCTCTGTATTCGATCAATGGAAGGGAACATTGCTGGTATGCCCGCGACCCGTCACACCCACGCTCCTGGTTGACGAGTTCCACAGCGACGTATGCTCTCATTTATCATTTTCTGAAGCAGCAATCCCAAGGCAAAGCTGCAGAGGCCGTCAAAAAGGCAGCAAAACCATCTGTCGTCCTCCGCGATGATATAGAGCAGGAAGGACCCCCACTCGAGGACATCATCAAGGAATGGAAGACGAGGAAAAGTACCAAATCGTAAGTATTACTGTACTCTATCCCACAGACATGTGTTAATCAAACAAGTACCAGCAAAGACGCGGACTGTATGTATGCGTAGCATTTCTGTGCGTCGCGACTAAGTTGCCATATTAGCCTCGTCCGAGTCTTCAGAGTCTTCAGATGGTGGGTTCTTGCGTTGCGTTTGCATCCATGTCTGTTTAAAGACGCGTTACCAGATTCCTCATCCAGTTCAGAGGACAGCTCGAATTCAAGGTGGGTGATCAAGTAGGGTCGTTGTGCACGTGCGGGGTGCTAACTTCATTCAGCTCAGAAGATACCGATACCTCGGGTACGTGTTCCGTCAATCAATACTGTCATTTGTTGTATCTTATCCCAGGTTCCGATAATGATGCAAGCGATAACGATGACTCGGACGAGGGGGTTAAAGCCAAGGAATTGCCCAAAAAACGTGCTGCTGAACGTGATACCAGTGTGACGCTGTCATCAGGTTCGTTGCGATATTTTCCTGGCGTTCTTGGTGCTTATTGACTTAATAGCTGGAGAGAATGCCCGGGAGGCAACCCAAAAAGTCATTCAAATACCAAAGAAAAAAACGACACAGGGTGAATCGGAGTCGGATAGTTCTGATTCAGATAGTTCTTC
Source organism: Boletus barrowsii (assembly GCA_038088775.1). Classification (NCBI taxonomy): domain Eukaryota; kingdom Fungi; phylum Basidiomycota; class Agaricomycetes; order Boletales; family Boletaceae; genus Boletus; species Boletus barrowsii. The sequence continues at coordinate 11,388 of JBBPJP010000024.1, read as the reverse complement.
GAAAAGTTCCGCCGCTTCAGATAGTTCCGATGCTGAGACGTCCTCTAGCAGCTCTGATTCTTCGAGTAGCTCCGATTCAAGTGACGAAGATGAAGCGAACGCGAACGAGAAGGCTCCACAGAATAGGGCAACGACTCCTGAGGACAAGAGTTCAAGCAGTTCGGAATCAAGTTCGGATTCGGAGTCGGAACAAAAAGAGGATGTACATGTTACGAAGAAGCGCAAGACCTCGGAAAGTGGAACTGCTGTGACCACCGCCGTGGCCACCGGGTCGGAACAGATCGCATCGCAGAGGAGAGGAAAATCACCTCCAAAGATGAAGGAACGTTTCCAGCGCGTCAAAGCCGAGAACCTAGCACCTGAGCTACTTCTGGACAACGGTTACAAGGCGAGGGTAAGTAATGAATTATCACCCGTAGGTGAAGCCTTTTCATACCTGGCCAAGGGCGGTGCGTCGGGCGATTACGGCGAACGTGCGCATCGTGACCTCGCCGTGACCCGCGGTGCTGGGTTTCGCAAGGAGAAAAACAAGAAAAAGCGGGGCTCATATCGGGGCGGCGAGATTACTGTGAGTAGGGTTTTTGGTCGCTAATCTGCCTTACAAGTATCTTTACTGCTGTAACAGATGGAGAACCGTAGTATCAAGTTTGACTTTTGAACTTGTCGCTCGGTCGGCATGCTTTTTCTTATCGATTATCGACAACCTGATGCATAAACTGTGTCCGGAATTACATAAGGCACGAAGAGCTCAATAAAATAATTCCGGTTTTGTGCGGTGAAACTAGGCAATGGTACCGACCTAACATCGCATCAGGACCTGCACCACTGGCATGCGGTTTTGGCTTCCCCAAATCCATTTCATCATTACTATATACTGAGGTGAAACATGCATGCTGTGTTCATATGGCGTCCAACGGGCGGACCCACTGTATCGAAATCCATGATTGGGGGGTTGTTGCATCGACAGTGCCATCCTCGCTCAGCACCGCCAAGACTTGGTCAGGATGGGATTCACGCTGGAGGACGACTTTAGGCCAGTAGTAATGGGTGAATGGCAAGACTTTGATCGAAGCCTTGTCGTCCAAGGCAGACTTTACATACGTCGGCATCTGTAGAGGGTCAATGCGAAGCAGGAAGCGACAGTCGTAAAGGACTTGGAGAGGTTCGGAGACCACCCTCAGTCGTTCAGTGAGGTCGATCACTAGCTTGATTGGAGAGCCAGCACCTTGTTGTGGATTCTTTGAGAAGGGGGGTACTCGCGAGGCCAGCCAGCAGAAATGGTCTCCATGCTCTAGTGTCGTAAGCACACATTGATTTCCGAGCCTGAGTGATTTGTTCGGGTTGTATATAGCAGGGGTCCAAAGTACACCGCCACCGGCTGTGAATTTCTTAGGTTGAGATGACTGGGGATCTGATGCCCAGAAAGCGCTGACGATACGATGTATGCTGCTCTGACGCCTGTCTGCATCTGCGCGAAGGGATCCCCAGGGGTGAAAGGAAACATAACGGATCACGCGCAAGACGAGAGCGAAGCGATCATCAGGGTCAGTGATGTCGAGTAACTTGGTGGTCGAAAGAAGCAGGGTACCGATCGGAGAGGGTAGTACATGATGTGTGAGGTGAGACGTCACTGTGGAATGGTGTTAGGGTGCAGGTGGGTTAAGGATGGGAAGCATACCTTTGCGATCAACGTATTCTGTCTTGGCTGTGAGTTTCGCGACGGCAGTATGCAATCGGCGTTTTTCGTCTGCGACATCGGGAGCAATGTCTTGCAACAACAAGAAGGCGTTTTTAATTTTGATCAGGGATACGGGGGCCGTGGGAGGTAATGACACAGGGCGAGAGAAAGGTGGGTCACGAAGGCAGTGACGGATGGTGTTGCGGGGCGTGATGTGTGGCTGCACGTTTGTTGGGTCATTGATGTAGTGCAAATGATTGGCATGGCATGTGGCTAAAATCCTGTCCTAGGATGATGTAAGTGTGAGAACGACGGAGATTGAGGAGATAAAGCGACCTTTGGAAAGGGGAGGAGTGGGCGTAGCACGAAAGCACTGAGACCCCGGTAACCAAACAGGGCGAGAGGGGAATCAGAGCCCATTCCCCATCTCCGGCATGGACGCATCCCGGCTGCGCGGAGGGTAGAGCCACATGCGAGACGCATGATGGCGGTCTCAAGCTGATCATCGGCGTGGTGTCCGAGGGCGAGAAGAGATACACGTGCGCGCGAGATGACGTGGAAGAGGAGATTGTAACGGGCGTCGCGCGCAATGCGTTCTACCGGCCCGATGGTCGGTACCGGGGGGAACGGAGGGACCCCCCAGGGGATATGTGCGACGCGGTGTGGGACGCCGAGTAGGCGGGCGTTTTCAGCTGCGGTGCGGGCCATACTGCTGGACGCGGGCTGGAGATGGTGGTGGACATGGACGGAGAGGAGGGCGTGCGGGGGAAAGAGCTGGCGGAGGAGAAAGAGAAGACACGTGGAGTCGGGACCAGCAGAGTTGGCGACGGCGATGACCGGGCGAGACAAGAGCGGGAGACAGCGAGCGAGGCTAACAGCAAACTCGACTTTGTGGATCAAGGACATTGACTATCGGAGTTTGAATTATTCAAGTGTGACACTCTGTGACATCATGATTGATGAATCAAGGCGCAGTACGTATTTAATACTCGATGTTTGATGTTCAATTCTCTCCCAAATGTCCGCCACAGTCGCCAGCTCGTTCGGGATCAAATCCCTCGCTGCCCCCATCGTGTTCGCCATCCTCTACTTGCCCTTCTTCCTCTACTACCTCTCAAGGGCCATCGCACGTCCCATCTATGTCTATATCATCATCACGTTGTTTTGCGCAAGTGCGTCCTTCTTCTCCCCGTGTCGCGCGCGCTGATGGTTTCCAGTTCGTATCGCTGCGTTCGTGATACGTGCACTGCTGGCCAGTGTCCAATCCGACGAGAATAATGTCAACGTCCTCATTGCTTACGAAATTTTGTACAACACCGGTTTCTTCGGTCTGGTCTACTCCGCTTACATCCTCGTCACCGCACGGTTCGTCCTCCTCGTCTCTCTTTCCCCTCTCTCACATCTCTCCAGCGTCGCCGCCGCAAAAAACCCCCCAACTGGCCCCATCTCTCGTCTCCTCCGCCACCACTTCTTGTTCCGCATCGCCTTGGTCGCCGCCGTAGCGCTCGGCATCACCGGCGCCATTATGAGCAGCCCGGGATCTACCCCCAGCACCATAAGCACTGGCAGCACCCTCCGCAAGGCTGCTATATACATCTTCCTCGTCTGTGCCATCCTCGTCTTTTTACAGACTTTCTTCCTCGCTCGCGTCGAGTTTTCAGGTATGTCACTCTGCTGGCTTCGCTCTCCCCTCCTTACCAACTTCCCGTGTAGATGACGGACGCCGTGGATCCACCGGTCAGATCGGTTCCAGGTATGACGTCTATATCCTTTTAGTCATATCTCTCCTTCTCCTCGTCCGCGAGGCCTTCTTTACCGCAACCGTCAATAAGCTCGATAAGCAGTACAACGAGGCATTCTGGTATCCGCTTGCTGTCGTCACCGAATTTATTGCCGTCGTCTTATATGCCACTCCCGGTCTGGTGCCTGCCTGACGAACCTAGTTCGCTTCCTATAGTACCATAAAAATACCTTCGCGCTAGCGTACATGTCCTTTTTACCCATCCCTGGGTTCCCGTTGATATCCATGTTCTAATTCAATGTCTTGCGTGTTCTGTGTTGTCGTGTGGCGGGGGCCAAGGGTGCGAACCTCTCTTACTTTGTGTCTCCTCCAACAACATAAAACCCATGTCCCACAACATCTCCCCCCCTCCCGTGTCCGCCTCTCCCCAATCCACCAGCGTACGTCGCCATCATACCATATCCGCCGCCTCGCGCACCGCCAGGGCTGCCGCACGTGCCCCAATCTCGGAAGAGTCCCAGGACCAACAGTTCTGGAATGACGACGAACCCGTCGATGAGGACTGGGTCGGTGGTGTCGGCGCCGTCGGCGAGAAGACCTCCCTCCACAGGCAGAGTTCGCTCCCGACCAACTCAAAGAGAGGTCTGCCTTCTTCGTTCTCATCCTTTTGCCCTGCATTCACACTCTCACAGCTTTTCGTGCCCAAACTTCGAGACAAGCCGGCAACTTGACCCCACGAACCGTGAATAGCTTATCCGCCATCGCTGGTCACGATGGCGACGAGGAGGACTGGGAACGGGAAATGCGAGGATTTAACAACGAAGACGAGGTCAGCCCTTGTGCTTTATATACCAGGTTTCCCATCTCACACTGTCCTCCAGCACAACATGTCCACCCCCGAGCAACCTCCCCTCCAGCAAGTCGTGGAGCAATCCTCTACCGCCAATCCGTCTCCCCTCTCTCCTCGTTTCGCAACATCACATGTCCCATCCCCACCCCCGCCTTCCTCCGGCGTCCGTCGCCACCAAAGTCTCACACACAGCGCCCACAGACAATTGCCAACTTCCGGCCTCAAGCGTGCAGGCACATTGCAGCAAACGGGCTCCCGGCACACCGCTACCGGGGGTCAGACACAGAGCTCCCCCGATCCTGAGGAGGAAGAATATAGTGGAGAAATAGAAATCGTCAACCCATATGACGACGAGTCATACTTCACACCTCGCTCCCCTCCTCCGAATCAGCAACAGTATGCTAATCAGGGGACCGCCCAATACCCTACAAGCCCCGTCGGCCGCGCTTCCCCATGGGGTACGCCCGGAGGTGCCGACTGGCGTGCTATGTTTTCAGGACAGGCTGCGACGAGTGTCGACGATGTTGCCCGGGCATTGTCCACCATGGAACTTAACAACGCCAATCAACTGTATTCGAACAGCGCAGTGTTCCAGTCGGGTGGATCAGTACAACCACCCCGCTTCAACGCAACCCAAGCCCCTCCTCTCTCACCGGGCAGTATGCGTCAGAACGCCATCCAAGGTGGTAATGGAACCTCGCGGAAGCTCCAGTTGAACACCGACGTAGAGGGCCGGAAGACACCTACTAACCAATCGGTATGTGTTTCAAGCTCTGCCGGATGTCATTAACGCGACGATCACAGCGTGGATCTACGGGCGACAGCACTGCAACAGGTCCCAGTGCTTGGGAGAAACATCTCACCGAGCGCACCTCTAATTCTAACCTGAATTATGGCTATAACCAAGGTCAAAAGGGCAGCATCTCAAGTGTCCCGCCCGTACCTCTACAACATCTTAACCAGATGAGCGCCATGCAAGCGCCGCGGTTGGGTTTCACACATGGCCAAATGCAACAACCCCAAAATGACAACAATCTACAGTCTCTCGCTGGCTTCCTCAGTTCACCTGTCGATCTCCCGACTCTGATTGCTACCAAGGGATACAACCCACAACATTTCGATATTCGACCACAATTTGTTGGTAACGTTCCTCTACAAATCCAGCATGGAGGAGCTATAGTTTCATTATAGGCCCGATACTTTGTTATCAAATCATACACTGAAGATGACGTGCACAAGTCCCTCAAATATGAAATCTGGAGCTCCACAGACCCGGGGAATAAGCGTCTTGATAAGGCATTCAAGGAGTGCGCTGGAAGGGGCCCGATTTACCTCTTCTTTAGTGTCAATGCTAGGTGACTACGGCGTTCGTTGACTCTTTCCGGCATTCTAACATTCAATGGCAGCGGTCACTTTTGCGGTATGGCGGAAATGCTGACCCCCGTACGTTGATTTATATCTCAAATTCTAATAGAAGCTCACGTCGCCATGTCAGGTTGACTACACACGGAGTAGTACTGTCTGGGCGTCGGACAAGTGGAAAGGTGTCTTTAAAGTCCGATGGATTTTCGTTCGTGACATCCCCAATGCAAACCTGCGTCACATACGCTTAAAGTTTGTCTACTCCATGTCTACTTAGGGGGCTGTCTCTGACCAGCACACCTAGTAACACTGCCGAACGCAAGCCCGTCACCAACTCTCGTGACACTCAAGAGCTCATGCCGGATGCTGGACAAGAGATGCTCCGTATTTTTCATGCTCATCCAGCGAGGACATCGCTTTTGCAAGATTTCGCATTTTATGAAGTATGTTGGTTGCATGCTAAATGCTCGCAAAGCACTGAATTGTGAAAAGCTGCAAGCCATGCAAAAAATCCAAGCTCAGCAACCAACCGGGTCTGGCAGTGGATCTGATGCCTCAACACCCCAGTCCCAGTCCCCGACCCCACAACAACAGACGATCTATTCAATGGCAAACATGGGAAATCCAGCCGCTTTGTATAGTGCAATGTCACCGGGCATGGCAGCTACTATGACTCCCGCCATGCTGCAGATGCAGATGCAAATGAGCATGATGAACTCTGCCTTTGGCATTCCACAGACGCAGGCCATGCATCAGAGTGTCATGCGACACCCGAGTCCGGGTCCCACTGGCGGACAAAATTACATGAATATGGGTGGTGTACCATTTTGAACAGAACGATCGCTCCGACCAGATGGTGTCGAGTGCGAAATTACTAACGATTATGAATCTAGATTTCGTTCCTATTCTAGCCACGCCTTTTTCCTTGCTTCAATCTGTTTCATCTTTCCCTAACTCTGATGTCCTGTTCCCATCTCCGTGTAACATGTTACCCACCGTCTTCTGTTCAGATTCACAAGCAGCATGGACATGGTCAATGGACTTGGATATCCACTTGCTTGTCACTTTGTAATCTTTTGCACGATATAGTCACATTTGATGGCCTTGGGATATCTGACCAAGGTCGCGCGCTTGTGCAGTAGGGTCAACGTACTCATGATAGGTCTACATACTAGAAGTGTTGGTCTACAGATTGAATCAACCTATGAAGAGACGAAACGGCAGCAATGGCAAAGGACGGGTCATTGATATCGGTGTCCAGCTCCTCGACGGGACACTCTAACCCTGCAGAACGTAACGCATCCAGCAACGCCCCATTCGCTTCCACGTCCCAAAACGGTCCTCCATCCTTGTCAATTCCTGAAAACCCACGGAGAGGGAGAAGAACACGCGTCCTGCCTGGCAAAGCATGTCGAAGCTTGTCCGCAATAGTCTGTCCCAAGGCCTTGCATTCCTCGGGCGACGTACGCATCAGCGTGACGGATGCATTGTGGTGGATGAAACGTCGACCAGAAAACTCGGCAGGGACAGTCGAGGCCGGGCCAAAATTGACCATGTCCAACGCACCGACCGACACGACCTGGGGGATAGCCTTGTTCACTGCTGCCTCAAGACGGTGGGGCCCAGCGGTAAGCACACCTCCGACGAGCTCGTCTGCAAGTTCCGTGGTCGTGAGGTCCAAGACACCCACAAAGTACCCCTCGCGTATCAGCCTTTCCATCGACCGCCCTCCGGAACCCGTCGCATGGAAGGTGACCACAGAGTACCCCAGTTCTTCGAGCTGTCGTGTGGCTACCTGGACGCATGGCGTCGTAAGCCCAAACATGGTCACAGCGGCGCTCCGTCTTTGGAGGCTGGGCCCCTGCCTGAGCTGGGATTGGAGCGCCATGCTGGCAATGGCAGCAGCAGCGTTGCCTAGTATCGTGTGAAGTAGGGCGTTCATCCCCGCTATATCCACGACGGAGTACATCATCGTCATGTCTGTCTCGCCGACATAGTGAGCGGTGTTTCCTGACGCCATGGTAGACACCAGGAGCTTTGGAAAACCGATGGGAAGAGCCTCACGGAACGCAGTGGCACAGACGCTGGTATTTCCAGAGCCACCCGCACCGATGACGCCTGCGATGGTTCCTTCGGCATAGAGGTCGGCAAGGATGGCCGTGATGGCGCGGGTCATGGTTTCTAGCGCGGTGTCACGGGAAGACAAGTTTGGAGCATCCTCTGGGAGCACCCTCAGCACGTGCGAACGGCAGATGTCGATATGGTGGTGTTCAGGGGGGTCATGAATGCCGATATCAATGAGGATGGCTTTACACGATCCACTGGCATTGATAACATGCTTGATGTAACAAAACGCTTCATATTTGGTATCACAAGTACCGACAACCGCTACGACCGGAGGAGAGGGCATGGGCATGAACGGAGTAAAAGTAGATAACGGTGGAACAGTTTATGTCAGCGGAGCTGCGGGGTGACATAAATGGAGCATGCCTGAGAAGAGAGACGCACTATCGACGCTATCAACACCATGTCTCGACGTCAAACAACGCTTGAGCGGCTGAGGTGTTGCATCAGCCGAGGCGAGGCAATTCTTGGAGGGGGGGCGGGAGTCGGACTCAGTGCAAAGACACAGGAGGCTGGCGGAGTCGACCTAGTCATCCTGTACAATTCAGGGCGCTACCGTATGGCGGGGAGGGGTTCCCTAGCAGTGAGGATCACGAGTTTGGTATACGGTGGTGTTTTGGTACTGAGACTGACCGTAGGGTCTGATGCCTTACGGGGACGCGAATGCAATCATGCTTGAGATGGCGAAAGAGACGCTGACGGTGGTGAAGAACACACCTGTGCTAGCTGGGATCTGTGGCACCGACCCGTTTCGCGATATGACACGCTTGTTGCGAGAGGTCAAAGAAATGGGTTTCACGGGCGTCCAGAACTTTCCAACCGTAGGGTTGATTGACGGGGCGTTTCGTCGAAACCTGGAAGAGACGGGGATGGACTATGGGAAGGAGGTCGAAATGATCCGGTTGGCACATGAGATGGACCTTTTGACGACACCATACGTTTTCAGCGTCGACGAGGCGGAGCGCATGGCGGTGGTTGGGGCGGACATCATTGTCGCGCACATGGGACTGACGACGCGCGGGACGGTCGGTGCGCAGACTGCGCTGGGGCTGGACGAGTGTGTCGAGCGTGTTCGGGAGATCGCTGCAGCAGCGAAGAAAATCAACCCGGACGTGATCGTTCTCTGTCACGGTGGTCCGATTGCGACGCCCGAGGACGCGCGCTACGTGATTGAGCGTGTGCAGGGCGTACACGGATTCTGTGAGTGGTGCACGTCAAAACACGGCTTTGGCTCACCAGACAGCAGTCGGTGCGAGCTCGCTGGAGAGGTTGCCGGTGGAGGTCGCGATGAAGGAGGCGACGGAGGAGTTCAAGTCGATACGATTGAAGCTGTAGTAGGAACAACAACGCAAAACAGGATCAGCCTCACAAGATTCGTCCGTTCGTCAAACCACACGCGCTGGCATCACAATGGCCCTCCTTTCAGACCGTCAGAGAGAAGAACTGTGCGTCGTAGACATGATCTATCATCCGATTCAGATGCTCAACGCACCGATGCAGTCACAAGTCCATGCTCGAGTACCTCCACGCCAACAACTTTCTTGGCGCATATGATGCATTAAAGCAGGACTCGGGCATAGAATACGCGCCAGATCCAAAGGCAAAATACGCCGGCCTTTTAGAGAAGAAATGGACGAGCGTCATCCGTTTGCAGAAGAAGGTGTCGTGCACCCGCTCAGTCCCAAACCTGCGATTGAACCTTCTCCGGTGCAGATCATGGACCTCGAGACGCGAAATGCGTCTCTCCAGGAAGAACTCTCTCTTGCACCCTCAAAGCGTGCTGCAATGCAGGCCGATTGGGTACCGCGTGCCCCAGCCGCGCACGTTCTAACCGGACACAGGCAGAGCATAACGCGCATCGCTTTCCATCCACAGTACTCATTGCTCGCCTCCGCGAGCGAGGACGCCACTATCAAAATATGGGACTGGGAAACAGGGGACTTCGAGAGAACACTAAAGGGACATCAGAAAGGGGTGAATGATGTCGAATTCGACCACAAAGGTCATCTATTGGGTGAGTCAAACTGGGCCACTCGATCCGTGGCACCCCCTCTGATGTTGCCAACAATGAGTGTCATGCTCGTCGGATTTGTTCATCAAGATTTGGGATTCTCAGAACGAATGGAAGAACATCAAGACCTTGACCGGTCACGATCATGCCGTTTCTTCCGCACGATTCCTTCCGGGAGACCAGTTCATCGTCAGCGCGAGTTGGGATCATTCAATTAGAATTTTCGATGTTGCTTCCGCGTAAGTCCGGACCCGCAGCTGGCGGCAACGCTTATGGACTTTGTCAAGGCATCTCGTGCGGACGATTCTCGGTCATACCGACTGGGTCCGTTACGTCGTCCCTTCCGACGATGGGCGATTGTTAGCCAGTGCTTCCAAGGATCAGGTACTTTGTCTCACAAGTCGGTTTCCTTGGGTGACTTACAGAACATGCGCGGCAGACTGCTCGACTTTGGGACCCTCTTACGGGCGAACAAAAGGTGGAGCTTCGGGGACATGACCACCAGGTCGAAGTCGTGGTTTTTGCTCCAATTGCATCGTACAGTGCCATTCGCGAGCTTGCAGGCGTTCCGGTTCGTTCATGTGGTGGCTCGCAGGATTTAACTCACGTCGCATTCAGAACACGGATCGGGTGAAGAAGCCTGGAGCATACGTTGCCACGGGCTCGAGAGACAAGACAATCAAACTCTGGGACACACAGAGTGGTCAGATGCTGAAAAACCTTGTAGGTTTTTTCAGCGTTGCGTTGAAACGCGACTGATGTCTTTTTGCCAGGCCGGACATGACAATTGGGTTCGAGCACTCGTCTTCCATCCTTCGGGGAAGCTTTTCCTTTCAGCGTCGGATGACAAGACGATACGCATATGGGAACTGTCAACAGGCAGATGCATGAAGACCGTGGAGGCGCACACGCATTTCGTCGCCACAATCGCTTGGGGACGACAAAAGGTGTCTGTGAGTTCCGGAAAGACGAATGGAGTAGAGGGGGCCGAGTCCAAGTCTGCCGAGCCTGAGAAGCTGGTCAACGTTGTGGCATCAGCCGGTGTTGACCAGATGGTGAAGGTTTGGTTGCCATGATCCTACCGATTTCTCACAAGTACGTGAAATGGCGCATCCTCTTTTGTCCGGTCAGACAATTTTTTTTTTCCAAGTGCAGCTGGGCTCGTCGATGGCTAGAGAAGACATTGTTATGACACATATGTTACGCTGAACGCGTAAACTCACGATCGTTTTTCTTCCTTATTCCTCGGTTGTTTCATACATAGCTGTCCAGCATACCCGTACTACATAATTCTATTATTTCACCAGCTGATTGTGGGTGACGTTTGGAGTGTTGATATTTCGTGTGAGCTGAAACGTACCCGGTCGGCAACGCCCGCCAGCTCCCTTGCAACCACCCTCAACACCAGCGATGGCGCCTCACTCGTCATCGCCGTCGTCGTCGTCGTCGTCGTCGGGCGCAACGACGTCTGTCCAAGTCGGCGAGTCCTGCTTCTCTCTTTCCCCCACCCAACTGCTCATCTTGCTCACTCTTCACAGCGGTGCGCATCCGGCCCACGACATCAGCAGACATTGGGTCGATCCCCGCTCGCTTTCAGAGAACTGTCATTCATGCAACAACGT